>DWON01010423.1:0-10781 GCA_018251015.1 Phocides pigmalion okeechobee
ATGGACGCGGAAGCGTTCCTACTCTTGAGGACTAAGATGGTCGCCTCCAATAATGTGTATCCGGCAACCACACCTCCTCAACCGACACACAATACATGAAGAACATGTTGCTTTACGGCGAGTTATGAGGGTGGCGGTGGTGCCACCTCGGGCGAGCTCTAACGGCTCTACCACCTTTAAAAATGCATGCAATCTACGTAATGTTAAGTACTCTCTATTTTACGAACATCCATATACAACCTTAAGCAGGACTAAAGTCCTATCTATCAACCTATGCAGATACGTTATTACTCCTACTAAGACAGTCACGTTGCTTCTAAACGTAGCCAACTGTTCCTCTCCAACCGAAACACAGAGTTGCTATTGCAGATATTTAAGCTATTTTGCAGACATAACCGCAGTTTAACGCTAGTTGTTAATAGCTGTCTAAGTCTGTTGTTACTTGTCGAGTATCAGACCGACAAAATGTTGATTGCTTTCCGACATTGTGTTTTGTCGGTGTGGTACAAAAAAGTCGCTTTCCACCCCTCTCTATTTCTTTGTTTATTTCTTCTAAACCACACAATAGATTTTGATAAAGTTATGGATGATAGAAAACAAAATAAACTTGGAAGGTTTGCAAAAGCTTGTGTGGAAAGTGGCTGTGCGTTGATCTCTCGTTTTGTCAGTCACATTGCTTACACATATAACATGTGGTTACATGGTAAAAGATCTAACCGGTATCGCACGGAGCTTGTAACAACATTTTCGGAGTTGTTTTACGTTCAAGTTAGGTGCATCAACTTATTCAAGTCTTTGCAAATACTGGGAACAGAACTGCTTAAAAGCAAGTTGAAAACTCGGTAACCAACGATACATGCGCTTTGAGAAAACTTAAAGATTAAACTTGACGGAGAAACCAGACCTCCATTAAAAGTTTGTACACAGGTAATTTTAAATACAATATTTCCTCAATCAGGCTAATTTGGCGCCGTTTATTTGGCGCAGTGGGGCGGGTTTTTAAATGCAGGCGATGCCGCAGGGCACAGTTAGTTGAGTATAAATAATGGTAGAGCCCTAAGCGAGTTTAAACTGTACCTGTTGATATTGGATTGAAGCCAAGTGGAATAAATCCGCAAGCTCGCGACTTTACTATGAATGGCTTAGTTAATTTTGTGATATATTATCATGGGTGTAAGGAATTTTGTAATGGATTTTTTTATACAGACACTTATTCCAAACAATTTTCTTACTTTTAACCGTTTCCTCTGTATGTTTACCGATTTCATAGTGGTAAGTATGATGAAGAACTGTTTTATCTGGTGTCTATGTCACTCTTTATCCACCGCACCACGCCACTAAGGTTGTGGGTTCTTCAAAAAAAGTGCAAATAAAGAGCTACTTCAAAGCCGACTTGCATTGGCTCCATTGGTGATGCAAATGTTTATAGGTCAAATCCTATCTGAGCTCGAACGTAGATACGTTGCTACTCCTGAGGACTGAGATGGTCTCTCGCTGCAAAGTATAGCCGGCAACCGAGCCTCTCCAACCGAAACACGAATAATGCTTTACGGCAGATTATGAGGCCGGCGGTGGTACCTCCCTGGGCGAACTATAGTCCTCCCACGTTTAATCGTATCGTGCCTATAAAAAACCATTATTATATGTACAATGGGGCGATGTATTGGCGAGTCTCTAGTGTTAGAAATGTCCACAAGTGACGGTTACTGCTTTCCTCTACTGCTGCTGATTATGGGGGCGGCGGTAGAACCTCCCCGGTCAAACTATAATTCTTCCACCTTGACCTACACACCTGTCTGATTTGTTGCATAGACTGTGATATATTTATTTATAAAATGATAGAATATTTGTAGCTAGGCGCTATTCTCTCCTAAGGTCATTTTAAAAAAAATTGAGGCAATAAGAAATATAAAGTAACTATTCTTGTCCATAAATAACTAATTACAAGTTCATTTTAAAAAATAAATACTGACTTTAAAAAAAGGCCGTTTGATTCATTTTTATGTTGGATATTTTTTGTACGTGTACTAAAAAAATACATCCCTAAAATTTTTAAATAAATACAAAATACTTTTGAAGGAAATTCGCATGCCTAAGGCCAAAATAAGAGGTACAATTTCATTGAAGTCTTTTAGTAAATTCACGCATCAATGAACAATGAATATATAAATAAAAATACTTTTGAAAGAAATTAGCATTCGTAAGTGTGGAACATATGAAGCAATTTATTTGAAGAAGGTGTTTACTTAGTTAACATTACCCATCTACAAACAATCTATTATAAATATAAATAAAAATACTTTTGAAAGAAATTAGTATTCCTAAGTGCAAAACATGGGAATGAAATTTATTAGAAAAGGGTATTTCTTTAGCTGACATTATCACGAACTATTCCCAAGAGTAACAAAGGATGCAATTTCTTTAAAAATACTTCTTTAAATATTGTTTAGTTGACATTACCGAGAAAGTTAATAATATCCTTGTGGATTAAGTGACATCCACTTCAATAAACTCTGCAGTGCCCTGAAATTTATGTTGTACCTGTTGATATTGGATTGACGCCAAGAGGAATAAATCCGTATGGCTCGATATATCGTGCACCATCTATGGACAGTGATAGCCTCGTGCCACGACACTCTGTTCCCAACTTTTGCAGATTGCAAAACTACAGTCCATCTAGGAAGGTACCACCACCGCCGTATAAACCGCTGTGATTCTCAACACCCAAGTTTTGTAAAAGTAAAGTTCGTTTGGAGGTACCACTATCGCTCTTATAATCCGCCGTGAAGCGAGCGGTTACCGCCTACACTTAACAATTTCCCTGCGGCGTAGAACACTAATGTGTATTGCGCGGCGCAACACATTAGCGGTTCCTATACACCTGTTTTGTACGTACAAATCTGCATGGATTACGGGCAAACACAAGTGCTTTGATTACGTCGGCGTACAAGATTGTGGGCGAATATTACATCTGTGTATTCGTAGATGATACACAGATGCTAAAAAATACAATATTTCAATGAATTTCGGCGTATCTTCAGTCTAGAGAAATAAGCTCCAGTTTAGTGCCGCCTCCCGCAACGCTGACCCGATCTAATATATGAGTGCCGCACTCAAAGTGGTAAAAACTCATTTGTAATTTACATGACGAATTACGCACATGTCAATAAATAACTTAACCACCACTTAACATCAGGTGGCCTGCACGCCGGTTTCTTACTCTTTCGCAATAAAAAAAAATACCACCTGTCGCTCAACACATGATGCATGTTCAATGACGGGTCATACTATCAGTAGAGCCTTTTAAAAGCTCGTATCTGATCTACATAAGGAAGTACGGAGATATCAATACATAAGTGTGATTAATATCACCTGTCGCTGCAAAACAGTCGCATGTTCAATGGCGGGTCATACTGTCAGTAGAACCTTTTAAGCAAATTCGGTCTGATCCCCATCACATCGTATTAAGCAGTCTGTAAACAGAGCGCTCTCCGTTAACGCTTACGTATACATAATAAACAACGTACAAACAGACAAGGGAAATCTGAGAAGTAGACGCTAGCATCAGTTTACCTACAGACATATAGTATGCATCTTCTTGCATACATCAAAATTCTAAGATTTACCTGTATTCATTTTCCTAATAAGTATGGTAATACTATGACACCTCTCACAGATGTGTTACTACTCCTGAGGACTAACATGGTCGCCTCACATACAACTAAGCTGACAAATAAACCTTACATACTAAAAAAAAAATCTACGTAGAACTTATTACATTATTGGTTAAACAATAATCAAAATCAAATATTCACATTTAAATAATATTTTGAATAAACTGATCTACATAAATAAGTTATTCTAAATTCAAAACGTTTTATTACCTAAAACAACAAAGACAGCGACAAATGGATATAAAATAAAAATAGGATTCAAATATTCTTATTTGAATATGCTATGTTACTTAAAATAACGAAAATAATAAAAATACACATACAGATAATAATATGTGTCAAATATCTTATCAGCTAAATCAACGACGGCATCAAAAATAAACCGATATGTTAAATGATAATTAATTATTTTATACTAATTTTAAAGTATTTTATTAGGTAAAACATTTTTTTAATATTTACGGCCTTGGATTCTATTCCTTCAGCCTTACTTCATTTTTTTTAATTTATTTACTTGGCTAAAACAATGATGACAACAGACAATAGACGTAACGTAATATACTATTGTAATTTCAAAATATGTACATACTCGTACATGCCAATTCCGTGAATCTATTTAACTTAATAGCTGGTTGTTTTTTGGCAACTGACCACTTTTAGTATTACTTGATAGATCAATTATGTTAAAATTTTGTAAGACCCACGGATTCAGAGATCAGAGTTCAAACAATTAAAAAAAAATCTATTCACTTTTATAATATTAACATGGATAAATGAAACTTCAATTAGCAATTCAAAATGCAATATTGCCCGAAGCTCGCTCAGTTTAATGCCCACTTGAACGGAGCACGGAAGCGCTGGAGGAAGCTTAGTGGTTAGGTATATGCACATATGAATATTGCGTAATCACTGTGAAAGAGCGCTTCGCTATATTGGAAATTACATTGTTACCTACTGTATTCTTTTACTTATATTTTTAACCTACTTTTAAAGGTGGGAGAACTATAGTTCGATCGGGGAGGTACCACCGCCGCAAACATCACTTGTGATTTGGTTAAAGTAGTGTGGTTGCCGGCTACACTTTGAATCGAGGCGACTATCTTAGTCCTCAGGAGTAGCGACGATTTATGTTTGTTCATGGGTGTCTACTACTACTTACCATCAGGTGGTGTGCATGCTCGTTTGCTAGTCTTCTCGCATAAAAAAGGAGGAAGATTATCAATTGACGGTTTTTATGTATGTTTTTTTCAAAATCAAAATCAGAATATTTTTATTCAAAGTAGATTATTAACAGAACTCTTTTAGAACGTCAATGAACTCCCGCCGACTCGAGAGGTGTTTCGTCTTGGAGAAGAGTCGGCGAAAGAAACTCCAAAACACACATCTTTTTCATCTTTAAAATGTAATTTACAAATAATTTACGGACTCCCTTTAGATTGTTTAGGTTAGGTTTTTATTTTAATTAGTTTTAAGATTTTTATCATTGTATATACTTTTTTAAACGTATAAATTTATTTGAAATAAATAAAAATAAATACTTACAAATAATAACTAAAATTAATAGAGTAAGTGGAGCTGGATTCGTTTCAGACCATATGAGTTTATTATTTAAATAGTCATTGGTTTTATAATACGCCTTTTTACACAATGTTTGTTTAATAACTAATTTAAACTTTTTTTCTGATATATTTGTGATATGCTCTGGTGTTTTATTGTAGTAGCGAATACAGTTTCCGATGAATGATTTGGCTACTTTACATAATCTATGTTGTTCAAGGATTATTCTTTATTCCGTGAAACGATTTTGATGATTCTTTTTATTCGAAAGAGAATGTTTCATGTGTCGTTCCATTCATATTTGATGAACTTTTGAAGACCATTTCAATGAAGAAATCGTCCAAACAGAAAATTCTTCTTCGTCTGTGTTAAAATTTCTAACGGGTGGCGGTGACGGGTGAAGTTCAACGTCAAACAGGACAAGATTCCTACCTGATCTCGTCTTAGAAGCGTTGCTAATCTTGAGAACTGAGATGGTTACCTCACTTTTAAGCCTGCGATCGCACCTTCAATCGAAACACTAGTAATGCTTTACGGTTGATCGTGAGAACGGCAGTGGTAACCATTCTATCTTGAAAAGTAGTGTTCCAAAGTAGTTACATATCTTTAAGCGACCTTAAGTAGAATTCCTGTTGTATATAGAATTAGATACAGATTTCTATAGTCTGCTTTGGTTCATTAGGTGATCTGTTTACCATTTCTATTTGACATACAAAAACAGTTAATGTAAATTGTATTTAAATTAATTTATTTATTTTCAAAATAAATCACTGGAAATTTATAATAAATTGCATTGATCATACGATCAATGCAATTTATTATAAATTTCCAGCGATTTATATTCGCCTGTATAGGCAATGACTTGAAAGAGCTTTAAGAGCGTAACGAGCGTACAGTTCATCTGATTGATAAATAAGATAAACTGTACGTTCGATGACCATTTCTACATCAAAACAAAACACTTGATGTAAATTGTATTAAAAGCCTTGATTTATTTATAATATAAATCGCCGGAACATTTGCAATACATCTTAAAGCACTTTCAAGCAAATTCCCTGATTTAATAACGGTGAGTCGTAAAGCGCGAACACTTGAGCAACGCTGAGGGGTTGTAAAAATTCAATTTATATACGATCATATTAAAGCGGTATTCATAAAAGTTAAGCGCAAGCTGCTATATATCGGAAGCATCGAGCGATGAAAGTTCAAGACAGAATTTCTTTGCTATGAAATGTAGGCCGGGTTTAGAAGAGGCTTTTGAATAATTTTAGGCGTCTATATCTTTATATTGTTGCTACGTCTTTAACTTAATTCGAATTAAACACAAAATTGAAGCATTACACCTCCGAGTAAATTGCATGTTAATTTACGTACCTTGCTTGAATGAAAATAAAAAATATTAAACCTTTGACACTTACGTTTCAAATTTAAATACGAATACTCAGTAAAAACAATGCTCTAAGAATTACCTCCAAGCCAACATCCGGGCAGTAAGAGCGCCTGTTGATATAAAACTGACTCTACAGATCGTCGGAGCTGCGGCGGAGGCTGCAGAAGAAAGCAACTGGCGCTAATATGGTCCACTTAACGTTGATTACCTATTTGTCCCGATTGGCTTTTGAAAATTTTGGATCGCGGTATTTATACTTATAAACATAATGAAACTAAATTTTTACTGAAACTGAATTTATATTTTAATTGGGTTTCACCGTGACCACGACCCTTGCAATTGGCTCGAAAAATCGCCAATCAAAAATAAAAAAAACGTTAATCGTGACTACCTGGTACATACATATATTTGTAGAATGCACATTGAATTTGTTAGTTCAGTGACACGCGTTTCAAGAGATCAAAAATTCGATCGTGTTCCACGTTTACATCATTCGTTTTGTATTCATGACGCATGCAAAACAGTTTAGCATATTAAGAGGCTTTGTTTGGACATGTTGTTACATGTCACCTGTCCTGTCTATCACGTGGGGATCTTGACAAGGGACACGACAGCGCTTTCACTACACATCAACCGATACACCAGAGGACTGAGCAAGCTACATCATTTATCAACATTTCAGATGGAATGTGTGACTTATTGGTACGAGATACAGGACACAGTGGATTGAAGATACTGGATATTTAATGCTATCTTGCGTTATGTTGTACAGGTCTAGGAATGAGATACTTGTATATAAGTACATGTTATGGAAATGCGTACAATTTGGTACTATTCCAAACGTGATAAGACTTATATTTGCTTGGATTTAATGACGATGTCTTGTTGAGTCTGATTGTATGCACAATTAAGCTAGGTATACCCAAATGTCATACATTTTGAAGCTAAGTTCTGTTATGACGATCTAAAGAAATTATATTAACATATTTATAGTATGTACCGGGTACTCACGTTTAACGATATTGATTTTCTATTGCTGATATTTACGCAGGTTACCCGTGACCACAAGCCGTGCAAGTCGTTAAAAATATTGGCAATCAATAAATCGAACATGGTTAATCGTCAATACCCGGTACATAATAAAATATATAAATTCCGATAACAACAGTTTAAAATCATATACTATATTTAGATGTTACAATCAATTATTTTTTTAAAATTAAACTGTCAAAGGAGCATGTGATCTATATGATGGGAATTGGTCACTGTTTCCTATACACATCTGTAGCCATCTCCATAAAGATAATTCCTTCAACTTAAACTCCATACACTTTTGGGCTGTGATGAATAAGAACACACAATTTTTTGAAACGATGCTGACATTTACACCCACATCTAACCTCAAACAGGACTGAATCTATGGCCAAATATCTAATTTCAAACAGGACTGAAGTCCTATTTGTAGTCGTATGTAGATATATTAATACGAATGACTAAGAAAGTCGAGACGCTTAGAAATGTAGCAAATGACCGAACGATAAAATCATAAGACGTTAGTTTCTACTATTCAACAACGGTACTTTAAAAGAACAACTAAAGATATCTAAAACAAAATTATGCGATACAAAAACTTGGAAACACCTAAACATCTTTACGTCCCAAATTGCCGCCAGAGGTCGCAAGTTCCAATCCCAAAGAGCGTAATAAATTTTGAAATTTTGTCGTAACGTCTTAACGACGTTTTTGTGTAAACTGTTGTATATTTTAAGTGGGATGGCCCCAAACAAAGTTTCATAAAAATCTCCGTGGAAATGGCGGAGTTTTGTAATGTTAAAATCTTTTTATATCAACGCTTCAATATTTTTTGATTCGGCATAAAGAAAGTATCTTTTTTGTCACGTGAAGAAAATCTATAAATAAAAGATTGTGTCTATTCATCATATACCTATATTTGTAAAAAATATGTTTGGATGACTAAAAATAAGTATTTGCAAAAAAACTATTTTAGAATTCTTGTATGTCTGTTTGTATATGAGTTTGAAATTGCATCAAACCAAAATATTGAGTTGAAATCAAGTGATTAAAATTATACACATTGTAATATTTTAGTAATATTTGTTCGTTTATTATAATCGACGGTGTGACGCGCTCACCGTGTTTTAAAAGCGACTAATACTCTTGGACACAGCTAGTACCTACTGTAATGAAAAGTAATAATATCATGATCAGGGAAAAATTTCGGCCCTCACATCGATCTATTAAATTAGTTCGAAACAGCGAAATTTTACAAGGTGTCACAGTAATGATCCTTGGTTTGCATGCTCGTTTGCTACTCTTCTCACATAAAAGTATCATGAGGGCCGGTCGTATTGTTTAAAAATAACAAAAATATTTTGAAAATCGTATTAAATATTACTATAACGCTATCCAGTTCATTAGCATCGTCCATCAGTCCCGGCTGTGACCACAATACAAAAGAACCACAAATAATGTTTCAAACGAACAAAATACGATAAACGATGCTACAAATCCATTGCGAGTTGTTTATAAAATTTATATATCTCTAGCTGAGCACAGCTCAAGATTTTAATTGGCGATATTTTGAACCAGTTGCACGGCTCGTGGTTACGGCTAAACTGCGGTGGCCGGGGAAACTGTTAACAACAGTTTCTCCAACAAGAACATATACAAGATTTTTTTATGTGAGAAGAGTAGGAAACGACCACGCAAACCACCTGATGTTAAGTAGTCGCAGCACATAGACATCCACGTACAACCACAAACGGAGTTCTCCCACCTTGTAAAGTTGTTTTTCAAACATGAACAGTAACGAACTCCCAATCCCATCCCATCCCAATTAACTGACTCGCGGCTTGTTTTTATGGTCCCAACTTCCGTCAACACAGACTGACAAATTAAAAGTTTTCAAATGAGATCGTTTACGATTGGAATAATGATCGTTACGAGTTTTTTAAAAACCTTTGTATTCGTACTTATAAAAATCGTGGCGGTCAGGTGTGAGACGTTATTAATGGTGGATATGGAAATTATTTATAATTAAAAGTTTGATGACGCCGCCGGTGACAAGAGGGCTGGTTCATATCTTGCGCAGAGAATTGCGATTGCTATTCAACGTGGGAATGCAGCTAGTGTTCTTGAAACCATGTTGCTTGGGCACGGACTCCCTTAAGATTGTTTAGGTTAGGTTTTAATTATTGTTAGTTTTAAGATTTTCATCATTGTTAATATAAAAATTAAAAAGACAATAATTAAATAGTCCATAAATAAATTAAAATATAGTTTCATAAATTCATTAAATAGGTATCTTTTTTTAACTCATACAGGATATTAATACAACACATTGAAATAAAAACTAGAGAGCGATGGCGGTAAGCAGGCGAGGAGCAGAGTTAGAATGTCATGCCGTTTGCCGTCATAATATACGAGCCATTTTAGGGTCTAGGCACGCAAATAGACAATGACATGCTAATACTGAATAATCAATGATGAACACTAAAAATAATATTTATTTTTAAGTGGAATCCATCATTTTATAGCAATTTGCACTTTTAAGATAATAATTTCCGTATTACTAATTACATACTAACTGTAGTGTTTTAGGGAAAGTATAACTAGTTCGTCACACTTTCCCAAAAAGTAAGTAAATTCTCAAAAAAAATGTAAATCAAATCAGTCTGCTAGGTAAAGTTGATCAAATCTGACAGGACATTCAGGTGGCTGATATTTTAGAGGATGTAGCGGAAACGTGATACATTCCCACTTTGTTCTTATCGATTACTTAATAGTTAAAAAAAGCGTGGGGTGCATGGTTTCAATTGATCACTGACAAAGCACCCCACGCTTATTTTACATCGCAATTTATTTTTCTTGTTTATACTTTTTAGTTGTATTTTTTATAAAAGCGTGTTTTTTTAGTTTTTAACTTTTTTTTCATATTATTGTATTGTCATTGGTCCTTGATACGTGTGCAAAGTTTCAAATTAATCAGACATCTGGAAATTGGTGAAAAATATGCTCAAAGATTCCATTACATACATACATACAACCCAAGGTAATAAAAGCGTCTGTCCCTGTAGCGCGGGACCAGAATAGCGCTACGGTATCTCCTGCCTGTCGTAAGAGGCGACTAAAAGGAGGAC
>DWON01010424.1:0-10781 GCA_018251015.1 Phocides pigmalion okeechobee
CGTACGCACATAATTGACAAACTCCCTACAGATATTTTACGCTTATACGTACGCACATAATTGACAAACTCCCTACAGATATTTTACGCTTATACGTACGCACATAATTGACAAACTCCCTACAGATATTTTACGCTTATACGTACGCACATAATTGACAAACTCCCTACAGATATTTTACGCTTATACGTACGCACATAATTGACAAACTCCCTACAGATATTTTACGCTTATACGTACGCACATAATTGACAAACTCCCTACAGATATTTTACGCTTATACGTACGCACATAATTGACAAACTCCCTACATATATTTTTGTTTAAAAACTGTTATGAAAACAATAGGTTCGCTTTTGCTTTGTGAGATTACATGTCCCTGTAGTAATTACGTTCTTCATTATAATTCATGTTATAACAACTTCAGAGCCAAATTCTGATTTAATTAAAACTGAAAATCTAAAAGTTAAAAATTGAAGAGTTAAATTTTACAATTTCAATTTTTCAAAGTTCCAATTTTCCACACATTTGATTTTGTTTATATTACTGTTACTTTTGGGGTATGACGTTATTGCATTTTGGCCTTTGCCAATAACAAATCTGATTGTATCCTATTTAAATGAAACCTAAAACTATTTATAACCTGTTGTTGCATGTGTATAAATATTTAGGCATAGTGAGTATTGGGGGCTATTTGCTCCGAAAAGAACCTTTACGGGTACTACGCAAGGGAAGTACTGATGCGTTCAATTTGGAATCTCAGGGCTTCCTGTAGTGCGTTGCGAAGTTATTCAAGAGGTTTTAGTAAATAAAAATCTCACATAACCCGATGTTTGCCTCAAAAATCGTGTATCTCATGAAGATTTCTTCACGAAAATAAAAAAGCTATTTAAATATTTGTAGGTCTCGAGAAGAGTGTTTCAATATTTCAGTGGGCGGTTAGCCTAGAGTGCAGCGAGGCAGGTCGTTCCTCATTCGAGAAGGTCACAGTTTGTGCCGGCCGCGCCGAGCTCTGCCGCACACTTTACGACGAACAGTTTTGTTTTCAAGATTAGGCAAACTAAACTGCAGCCGGTAGCCGTCCACTACTCACTGACCCAACGTTTATTTATCGCTCACCATTTGAAAGTTTTAATTCGCATATACTTACAAACACGATAATTGACTTTTGTTAGGAAGATTTTGGGTTAAGGGTTGGTTTGGCTTTTGGGATAAGACCAACACTATATGAGTAAGCACTATTGCGCAGTTATACCCCCTCTCTGCCATCATTCTCTGTTCTTTGTTTATTTGTCTTACAGTTGTATTTTATACATATTATTGTAATAATAAAAGTATATTTATTTCACTAACATATTTATTTATTATATACTTCACATTACCTCATCGAATTTTACAAATTTCTTCAATAACAGTCATTCATATTTTCATCTGCCAAGTGAAAATGAAAGACCTAAAGTTAAGTGATCACTAAACCCCAAAGTGATGTAAGTATTTATGTGATAAATAACTATAAATTCAATTTGAAAATTGCATTGCAATATATTATGTGAGCGGACATATATATGCTTAACAATACACTTCAAACCAGAACACAACAGGGCTTCTACTATAACGCATAAATAGGTACAAGGCAACGTGGGTAGTGGATAAATGTGCAAAGATATTCAAATAAATAAAGTAATGCCGAAAACAATACTGTTTACGTAAATTGTAACAAATAAGAGGGCGTCTCAATCACGACTCTATTTGTTCTGGAACTGGTCTCCGGAGAGGCGAACAAGATGGATCGCGGTGTCAACACGAATTTGCATCCCTTGTTTGTCTCCACGGAGCTTTGGCGGAAAAAACACCGCAATCTCATTGGGTCGGTGCACCGAGCCGCTCGCATCAGTTATTCGCCGGCGCGGCCAGCTAACACGATTATCTGTCGTTTCGACCGAGACGCTCTTTTTTCCCGTTCCCTTGTTTTCCAACTCCGTGTCTACTCCATGTTTTTCTGAATAGGAAATGGGATATGTCAGACGAAAAATTGACAAAAATATGGCCGACTCCGATGGAAAATAGTGGGTATTGCGATAGCATCTGTTGGAGCCCGCGGTTGCCGGAATGAAATTTTATTTGCAAGATCATTGTCTGCCGTGTTTTATGTTGATTGCTTTGTTTATGAAGCAAGGCTTTCCCCCGAACTAATCTAAACACTCTCTCACACTCGTTCATAAATAACGGCTGCCTATTTTTGTTTTGTTTTTTTTCTTGTAGCTTATTTCAATAGCCATATTTCATTCTACCATTTCCAACAATAACCTTGTTAAGTCCTATTTAAAATACTAAGCATGGTATCGTGGCAGTAGTTGTCCCCGTGTCATGTCTGTGAGTGGGTGGTACTGAGGTCAAAACCTACTGTCGTGCGTTCACGTTACCCACATAACTACTTTCTCATACTGCTTTCAAATTCTGATTATGATATATGTTAATTTGTACAATGTTAAGCATTCAAAAGGACTTCAACTGTTTTCCTTTTTAATATTAGAAACATGTTGATAAATTTTATATTAGTGTTTTACGAAATCTTATAGCTATCTTATGAAAGATATAGCAGTGACGGACTATAAGTAAGTAAATTTCCGGGTTCACACGGGCGTCCAAGGTTCAAATCCGTGGCCAACCTCTGATATTTCGAAATTATGTGGGCATTAGCAGTTAATTATTATTCGCTTTAATGGAGAACAAAAATATTGTGAAGAAATTTGTTTACCTGAGAGTTCACCATAAAGTTCTCAAAGCAAGGAATTCCATCAATCCGTACTCGACCAGCGTGGTAGTCTCATTCTTCTCATTCTGAAAGAGAACAGTGGGACAGAAATGGATTGATAACGATAGCAGTGTTTCGTTAAATATCGTCCATTGTATAAATGTTTCTAAGCTTGTATAATGCAATTTATATTTACGTATTTACGGTACTAAACATTTTCCAGAATGTTTATGAATTATTGTTTCTTAAATAAATCAAGCAGATGAAAATTTGGCAGGTAGTACATTACATTTGGCACCGGTACCAATTTATAAATTGATCGTAAATCATAATTTTACGTCCTATTAACTGCCACAACTTGCAAGCTTCAAGAAACTATCATACATATACCTTACTGTTGAACTCATATAATCAAAGAAAACATAAAGGCGTTAAGGACTAATATTAATAGATGATATAAATAATAAAAACCTTCTAGTTGTATTGTGTTTATATACTACATATTTTCTGGAAAATCTCATTGATCATTATTGTCGGTACCCAGAATAAATCCACAATTATGGAAACTTTGCCTTTAAGGCACTCAATATATTATGCAAAAAAACAATGGACTGATGTGAATAAAGCTTATTATAATTGTCAACCTAAATGGTATAGAATGTAGTAGGTTACAAAATATGAAGGACATTTCACAGATATATATTTTTCCTCATCCTAAACTTCACGGAGATGAAGTCTGGGTAAAAATAGTTTCCAATAAAACCAGAACAGCTTGTCAGTTAGCCACAAAAGGCATAACATTTCATCTCTCACCATTGTCTCATTAGCAACGTCAAAGCGAGCAAAAAATTGGAAGGGCAAAAACTCGGAGGCAAGATGACAGATACAATTCCAAATATTTCGGCAATGCAACGTTATCCTGAAACAAAAATCCCAAATGTGATTTATAAGGCGTCGTAAACCATTACAAATTGTTTTGAAACGATGAGCAGAGTTAATTTATATTTTTTCAGATATATTTATCCGGAAACGTTCTCCGAGGAAAGTTCGAATGGGACCCACAAAAAATAAAATTACGATTCGATATGTAGTTTCAAACCGACGCTTATTCTCAAATTGCAGGGACATGAGTTTTGATTACGCCACGAATTACCAACGGTGGTAACCGCACGCAACGGATCATAAAGATCACTCTTAATGTCTTTATATGACTCTCACAATGCTCTGACACGAACTAGTGGATTCGACGAAGAAATAATTTCCCGCCAGTGGAGTGAGTCGCTCAGTCTACCTCACACGCTCTAGCCTAACCACTCATTACGGCTTGATTATATCCTACAAAAACATTCATAACCCGGAACTTCCATTACCATCAGTAGCCAAAAAAATAATTATTGACGCCTCATGATAGTAATTAGCACCCATCTGTTGTTACGTCAAATCTTTACTTTCGGTAGACGCTATCATGCTTAATGAGTTGCTTATATTTCTTGACGATTCAAAAAGACCGTTTGATCGATGTTCTTTTAATGCAATTTGGATCTTTGAATTGAGAATATAGGGCTCCGTTTCAAATGAGTGAACGAATGAACTAGTGACGTGAAATAGAGGTGTGAAGCTTACGCCTCCAGCGGGCGGCGCGCGCGCAGACCACCCGCGCGCGGCCACTGGCCCGTATGCAGCATATGCATGACGTTACTGACTTAGCATGTGTCAACAAACGATTGCAAAAAACGTTCACCTCGATCCATTACTTAGTTTCGGAATGCCGGTTGTTCCACCAAGTTTATCTACGTTCGATCGCTTCGTGCCATGTTTCCTCGTAGATAACGATCAGTGAAATGATTAACATACGTCAACAAGGTTGACCTAAAAGTGAACACGATTCTCATGAGCGCGTACTTGTTTCAGTGTGGTCCAGCGTTGGGCGCTGTCGGCGCATGCGGCAGGCACGCGCGCTATGCGCCAGCCTGAGCGCACCTCATACACTTCACGCTTTATAAATGACCAGTGCGCAGTATTAGGCGGATCGAATATATCATTTATGTAAATTGTGACGAAGACATATCTAAGTCGCTCGGTCGCTGCCTTCACTCTACACGACGTGCATTCCACGCTCGTTTTGTTAATAAATCCACAAATAAATAGTTCGTGCTCATTACGGGTGACTGGTTGCGTTGTCAGGATTAGATAAACAGGATTTGATCGACCCTTACATACCATCTCAATCATTAGTAAACTTTTTATCAATATTTTCGATGGTAGAATATTACATAAATTTATGAAATGTATCACTGAATCTGAAAAGGAAAAAGATTTGATTATCATATAACTGAAGATAAATATGTATATATGTGACGATTTTCCTTTGCCACTTCAACTCCATAGACATTTTTCAAAGTGTTTGTTTGATATACAAAAAGCGTTCTATAAAAACCAATTTTGAATAAATGACATTTAAAGTTGAATTGGAAGTTACCTACGTTTTAACTGACATCAACAATTTAACTTACTAACAACAACATCTCTGGCATCTACGTTTCATATTTAACACTAAGATTAATAACGCTAATTGTTCTATTTTATTCACCCTTCACTGACATTGAGCAAGACAAACTTAAGCGTGATTTCCAACTAGGTGCCTGTAAGTATTTCTTGCTTTATCACTTTAAAATAATTTTCATTAAAGTCAAATATTTAAATAAATTTTAAATTATCTTTTTTTTTAAATATCAAAAAGTCAACATCGCTGACTTTGGACAGTGAATCCAAGATACTGGTAACATTTCTTATTTCTATGGTTATGCCAATATGCTACACGATACGCATGCCATGTCTTGAGTCACTGTTAGATTTTGACAGAAATTAGAAATTAAATCCGACCCGGGAGATACCACTATTGTATTGATAGGAGAGGTGCTGTTGCCGGCTGCACTTAGAAGTGAGGCGAAAATCTTTGTCTCCAGGAGAAGCAATGAATCTACGTATGACCTTATATAATATTTCAGACATATTTTAAACAAGTACTGTTTTAGGTCTATACTGCATCCATATATAACCTTAAGGTTTTAACCTGCAGCGGGCTGCATTATTTAAGGTCAGCTGGCCTTCGTGTTCGTTTACTACTTCATCTCTCATAAATAACTTAGTTTACTAGTCCTGTTTATTACAATGAAGCGTTCCATCAATTGCCTTTGAGTGCAAATTGTAAAGGACAGCAAAAAGGACTCTTTGTTTGTTGTAGAGAATCTTCTCATTGTATCCTGACAACTGTTTGGTAACTCAATATAAACAAGATTGATTTGTGAGCGCCTTGCTTTGAAAGGTAGATATTTATAAAACTATTTAAATGATGTAGACCATTTTTCTTTGCTCCCGTAGGGGAGGCAGGATGGCATGTAGCACTGGAAGTCGCAAGTCATGGTTGTTTTCTTGAAATATTTGGTTTTGTCATGCCATAATTTATCAAACGTATACAATGACAAAAAGTTATTTGTAAAATACACATCAAATCAGAAAACAATGTTTATCCTATATAGAATTAGTAGAACGGTCGGCCGAGGAGTACCTCCGCCGCTCTTGTAATCCGTTTTAAACCGACTCTTGTGTTTCTTTTGAAGAGGTCTTATTGACAAGTGTTCATGCCTACAAATCTTTTTAATGTCATATTACTCAGATCTGCCACGTAAAAAATTATAGCTATTAAAATGAAAAGATGTAGTTTAAAACTAAGTATGTTACGGAATTCTGTTACCGCAGCCGAAATTATAAAATATCCGTAATAAAAACCAATCCGAAACCATGAGTGAAACGGATAGAAAAGTTTTAAATAATTTCGAATAGGGATGAAATCTAAATGAGACAAACTTTTGGTCGACCATTAATTAATACAAAAATTAGTACCTACCTGTAAGTAGTAATTATTGTATTAGTAATCACTTCTAAAGCTAATTGCTCTCTTTGTATTGTAGCGCCAAATGATAATTAACAAATAAAGTCGAATCAATACAAAATTTGTAGTTCATTACTTTTAGAATTCCTTCAATTTATAACTGAAAGTAACTAAACTAAGCCAATATAATATAAGTATAACATTAATCCATTTAGTAATGTTATCTGTAACCGCTATGAAATCTTTTTATATCCGTATATATCTAGTCCCAAAATGTATATCTGTAAAATCCCTGTTTAAAACAATACAGTCATCATTGTACACGCCGCAAGCCATTAATTAAAAAGTTCTCGTAACTCTATAAAGACATTTGCGAGCTCTATTGTGTCTATGACTTATTGAGGGCGTCTCTAGTTCACGCAGCGTCACAATATCTACGTAGTTTTTGCGTGCATTCTCCGTGTGTGTTCCGGCCATAATGGATACTTGAAGACGTCTTTATCTACATAACATTCCGATGTGCGTACGTTCGTTCTTTTCTTCCTAAACAGATTGACCGGTTTTGATGAAGTTTTTTTTGTATTTACGTACACCGTGATTATTATTGGAATCGGTAGGTGGCGCTGTTTTCGACATGTATTTTTTTGTTTTCAACATTTTTTTTAAACTCTTATATACAGAAAACTAATAATCCAACCTCGCGCCATACCTTAGTATTTTTAATTAAATAACTTTGGTTTTGCAAATATCTCTTACATAAAAAAATGTTTTGCATATTTTTATTTTTCGATGTGTGTCAATTAGTTGTAACGAGTCGTACATCAAATGGCCTACTCAATTGCTACTATTTAAACAAAAAAAATGAGACAAAGACGTTCTCGCTTGTAGTTATAATACTTATCGATAAGCATTTACTACAGAATACAATATTACTACAATATTAAGAAGCAATATTACTACAGAAATATTGAGGTCGTTTTCTAGTTCCTGCGGTGTCACAATAATTGTTTAGCGGTCACTCGCAAGTGGGTTTCTCTGATTCGTGACTTGTAAAAAATATTTTGAATCTGGTTTTAACAATAGACACTAAAAGTAATAAATAACAATTCTGTCCATGAAATTAGCTTTAAGAGTAAATGACACTTCGAAAAGGTCAAAGATCGTTTGTCAATTCTCTGTTTAATTTCTATAGGTAATACTTATTGATAAAATCTGTCCATATATCATTTTCGATTACTAAAAGCCTTAAAGCTTTATCTTAAATCATGTTACAGTTAACGCATTAACCTAAATTTTCTTATTATAATAGAAATTAATAGTTTAATGTCTATGTCCCCATTTCATATTGTATCATCATCTTTAAAATCAACAATAACAACAACAACAACCCACTATCTCACAGCTAGCCACGGTTTTGGTTTTGTCTCTCTTCTTCATTCTTATTCTGTGCCACAGACCAACCTAAGCTTAACATGGAATACCTTAAAAATAAAAACTAAAATATAAGTAAAACTATGCCAGAAAATAATACAACAATAATAAAAAGAACAGACATAATGGTGTTCTTAGATGAATCAAAGGAGCATCAATACAAATAAATACGAATGAAATTATGTGCATGCTTTCAGTAAAATCATCAATCACAGAACTCGATTCTGGTTTCATTTCGCAACCCGCACATGGCTGGTCACGCGGCCGCAACGGGGTCTGTTTGGACACATTGCCATTAAGAACCCCTGCGGTTTTTTCCGCCACCCCGGTATGTCATCTCGCACATTAGCCAAGGTGTTTCCACCACGGTGGTCCTTTTTTGCGCCTACACGCTGTTAATTGGTGACAATTGTGATCAGCGGCTGTTTGGGTGAAGAGAGATGTTTCCACAACAGATTTTGCTTTGCCTGCTCTTGCCGGAACAGTTTCTGGGACTTGTTTTTTCGTAAATAATCTTTTTTGTACATTATACCTAGTCTTGTTTAGTGGCAAGATGAATTAGAGAATTCTATGTAGATCAAGTATTGCTGTGTTACATTAATACGATATTTAAAATAATTGTCTTAAGAGTAATTATAATAAAAGTGTCCATTACACAGTTTCCAAAGAGTACGCGCCCATAATACTGGTCACATTCTCACGCTGAATAACAATTGCAATTCTCCATGAACCAGGGTTTTGCCACCAACAACGTTGACAAATTAATATTGCTATGAAATATATATATATTTCATAGCAATATTAAGTTTTTCGTAATATAATGGTGATTCGAGTGATTCGATTCACGTGATTCGATATAGGTGACTTTGATAGGGGAGATACTACAGTTATCGTCATAATTCGCTGTAAAACGTCTCTTGTATTTCGGTTGCAGAGATTCGGTTTCCGGCTACACTTACAAACGAAATAACCATCTTAGTCCTTCGTAGTATAGCATCAACGTACGATCCTCGGATAGGACTTCAACCTGTATAGGTGCCAGAAGGCTGCAGCGATTAGATAACTACAGGTGGCTTGCAAACTCATTTGCTACTCTTTTCACATAAAAAACTACCGTCATTACCACACATGGGCACACAAAAGCCGCTTCCATTAAACGGTGAGGTAAGTACAGCGCTTACGGCAGATAACCGGGCCATATGCAGTTTTTCTAGCTATTTTGGTTTCATCAAGTGCTGTACTTACCTCACTGCAGGGAGCTCTTTCAAGACTCCATTTTATCGTCCCCGGTAGCACTTTAGTTTATCTCTATTTTTTTAAGCTTAATCTTATTTTATAGTTAAATTTAATTCGCGATATTTAAATTCAAAGACTTCTTTAAATCTGTTTTTGTTAAATTAGTTACGAGTACTAGCCTGTACATTTAAACAAAATGCAAGTGTCTGTTTGTACGTATTAGTTTCAATTTATTGTGGTTTTAATTAGTGTATTTCAAAGTATGTACAAGTAACAAACCGGATCGGGGTTAACTCTGAAACGGCTGAACCGACTGCGACAGGATTTTCACTGGCAGATAAGCTGACGTTATGAGGAGTAACTTAGACTATATTTATTTAAAAAAATAGGGTTCCATACACAAAAATGAGAACTCATAAAATGAATTACTATTATTTTAGATCATGCAAGTACAGGTGATAATAAAATACGAATTAGCATCAAATTATTTATTTGTATCAATAACTATTTTTATCAACTTTGTATTTCAAAACGTGAGCAATTTTTGAGCTTTAAATTTTTTGCACCTTTCCAATCTCTGACTGAAAATTTTAAAATAAAAATAGTTTTGATGCTGCAAAATCGAAATACCTGCCATTTTCTTAGCTTTATACCGGTTACCCACCAATTTCTGACAGAGCCTGACGTTTTCATTTTATTTATAGTTTAAGATTTACACTACACTGTACTTATACTGCCATGTATTTCAAGCCTTAGTTTACTTTTGAGAACACGTAATAACTTTCAAACAATGAAGCAAGGTGTGGAGTTGTGGGTAGGTAGTGAAGGAGAGCGGACAAGCTCCCTCGATCATGTATGATCGTGATTTAAGCACCTGTAGCTGGTAGCTGTTCTTTGTACACGCCGCCTCACACGAGTACCGTCAGCAAGTTCATGCCACATATATTTTAAACATTTACGATTTGTTTCTACCCAGGAACACCAGATTTTCTTGTTTATAACGTGCGTTAGAGTAACAAACGGACGGTACTTCTGATTATTAAGATGACGGGGCCTTTGAATGTCTGACTGACATAGTTACAGCTATAGCACGAAGGTTGATAAAACTAACAAGTCTCCCTAAAGTGGGTAACCTTACATTAAATAGAACTCTAAATATAATGATTAACATTGAGTAGTCATTAAAATACACTATCATAAACATATACGTTGTTATTATGCTTTGTTACTAATATTACTGGTATAAAAAGTTTTTGGTTGTCACTCACTTTGTCGTTTAATATATATGTTTAGAGATGGGAGAACCGTTCGACCGGGGAGGTACCACCGCCGCCCTCATAATGCGATGTAGACCATTTCTTGTGTTTCGGTTGGAGAGGTGCGGTTGCCGGTTGCACATTGAAGCGAGGCGACCATCTTAGTCCTGAGGAGTAGCAATGCATCTACGTTCGAGCTCGGATAGGACTT
>DWON01010425.1:0-10779 GCA_018251015.1 Phocides pigmalion okeechobee
ATGGTTAGGTTCCTTCGGGGTGGTTTCATCAGAACAGGCAGCCCTCCAGACCTCGATTGCGTCTGACGCACAATGTATTTTAACTAAAGGCGTTTTGAGTACGAGCGAACAGAGTTTTGAAACACTGTAATGAGGTGACAGAAAAGCCGGAAGAGCTACGCTAGAATTTTTTCTAATACCTATGCCACCATAACTAATAAGCTTGAGTACAGGTAGATATGAAGGTAAGAGAACTATAGATCGACCGGGGAGGTGCCACCACCGCTCTCATAATCCACTAAAGCATTACTTGTGTTTCAGTTGGAGAGGTGCGGTTGCCGTCTACACTTTGAAGCGAGGCGACGCATCTACTTTCGAGCTCAGATAGGATTCCGGTCGTGTTTGTAGTTGTACGTGGATGTCTAAGGGGCTGCGACTACTTAACATCAGGTGGTTTGCACGCTCATGTGCTACTCTTTTCACATAAAAAAACATGACAGCTAATCAATCGATTCGTCGATTTCGAGTAATAGTGTAAAAGTCGATCGTTGCATCGTGTCGTAATACGCGATTTCCCGTATGGTATGACGCCTGCACTACGACTCGCGTGTAGACCGCTTTAAACTTACACTACGTATTCCTATGCAGCACAAAGACACTTTAGTGTCTTGGTCCTAACAGTCCTTAAAGTCATTTTAAATTGGACAATGATTCGTTGTACTTCAGCAATATTTTCAAGGTATTATTATTTTTCTGCTACGATTATCGTCGTTAGACCGATTTGCCACGTAGATGACTTTGCGTTTCACAGACAAAATTTAAAATGCATTTAAATATGATTTTGGTCTGAGGATGCTTATTTATACATAACATGTACAATATTGAGTAATATTGCATTAAATTTTTGATTTTTTTATGTGAGAAGATTAACAAACGAGCATGCAAACCATCTGATGTTAAGTAGTTGTTAGTAGATGTTAAGTAGTCGCAGCCCATAGACATCCATGTATAACCACAAACACGGTACCTCCCCAGCCGAACTATGGTTCTCCTACTTTTAATGATCTGCTGATGATAATGATGACTGCAACGTTGAGAACCTCCGCTTAGTCGTCTCTAACATAATGATCAAATTTACAAACTAAGTAAATAACTAGACTTGGCTATTGTAAGTAATTGTTACTCATGAGTATGTGTAATCGGGAGACCCATTTGAAATTGACTAAAGTTAATAATAGAGGTGTAGCAAACACCTATGAATTAAGTCGGTCGCCTCGTAAGAGAGCTGCAAACTAAGATCTTCCTGCTGAAACGCAAAAAAAAACTTCGCGCTAAAATGGATGATGCAGTGGTTTATCACCTATTAAAACGTATAGGTTCTACTCCTTGTCCGTATTATAGTATGTAATAATTGGAAAAATGAGGAATATAGATATATATAAATAGAAGTAATAAAAGCTGTAAATGTCCAATAGTTTGCGTAAAAGGTTCAATAGTAAAAGTAAAAATTACTGTAAAAATATGGTTAATCACCTACATAAATTTATGGTTTCCGTGCATACGAAGTCAACAAAACCTTACTATCGAAATGATGACGTCTTCCTTCGTATACTATGTGCTATTATTTTTTTAGTGATTAGTAGTAAATTTTGTTACTTTAAATCAAAAAAGGGGAGTTTTTTCGAAAATTTGTATGTGTTTATAAACAGGAGTGTGCTCATAATTTCATACATTATTATATGCGTGTGGGGAAGTATATCTGCTTGCTTCATGTTCAAGTAGGAACACTTTACATTAGATCTTTAAATTAGAATACTAGAAAAGAAATCGTGTGATATTGATGGAGGTGGAGACGCAAGCAAATCTACATTAGCAAAAGTATAACGGAAAAGTATATTTATACCTTGTTATAATAACATTATTTTTGTATAGAAAATGTGCCAAAGTCATTAGTTATTTATTACCGGTCCCAGGTGTGAGGCTAGACTCACCAATATTCGCTAATAGGTTTTTGCTTGGTATTACCCAAGTTTCTTTTACTATAACATTAATGTGTTTACGCACGAAAACAAGCTATTCTGAGAAAATCTAGATTACTTGGAAAATATCTTAATTATATATTTTTGTATACCTAAAGGTGGAAGAACTATAGTTCGACTAGGGAGGTACCACCGCCGCCTTCATAATCTGCCGTATAGCATTATTTGTGTTTGAGTTAGAGAGGTGCGGTTGCCGATTACACTTTGAAGCGAGGCGACCATCTTAGTCTTCAGGAGTAGCAACGTTTCTACGTTCGAGCTCAGATAGGATTTCAGTCGTGTTTGTGCTTGTACGTGGATGTCTATGGGCTGCGACTACTTAACATCAGGTGGTTTGCATGCTCGATAGCTACTCTTCTCCCATAAAAAAGTCACTTGTTATCTAGCCAACTTAGTTGCTACTAAGTCGCTGAGCGCAGAGCAGTGGTGACTTAGTAATTTAATCCGAAGCCACACGAATACTGGCTGCAGGCTCTAGGGAGGCTCTGCCAGCTTGCTTTGTAAGTCTTTTGAGTTATGTAGCACTTTAGTAGAAAATCGAACTCTTAACTTTTGTATTGGAGGAGTTCTACGAAGTTTTGCGATTAAGTTGGGACTTTAATCAGGATTGTTAGATGATAATTTATAGAAGACTAAAGAATTTAAAGCAGGATTTTCTTTAAAAAGAACACCCAAGTACGATTCGGATTTGTGCGTTGAGAGTTTCGTCTAAGTTTGTAATCCTAAAAAAATGCTACTTCAAATCTACGGTTTTCGGGTTGTTCCCTTCAGGAATTTGTGGTATTGCAAATGGTGGTATAAAAGTTTCATTTAATGATTCCGGGTCAACGGGATCGTTGTATAATGGGGAAAGTACTGTAAGTTTGAATTTCAATGTAACTATCAAAATGTGTGGCGTAAACAGCCACGACTTCATGTTATGTTGACTTAGGAACTTTTTTACACAGCTCTAAGGGATTGCAGACCAATAGTTTTAGATAATAGATTTAATATATAATCCAATAGATTTAAGATAAAGTCAATTTGTCATTTAAGCGAACGATAGTCGAAATAATCGCTTTTTAAAAACTTGTTTTTTTATGTATTTATGTTAGTTACGTGTGCAAATATATACAAAATATACTATTTGCAGGCTGGCGCACCTCTCCGAAGATTCACCAATGTACTATGGACCGCCGAAATGCGATCTTTAGTATGGGATGATTATGGATTACTACTGGAAACTAGGTACGTACTTTTAAGTTTTATTTACTATTTTATGTATTTATATTATGTATATTCACTGTTTATCAACTTATTTATTGATAATATAAAGACATATAGTATATATACAGTAGAATCGCAAACCTAACCCAAATTTGAACGTAATCCTGAACCATCTAACCAATACGTCGAATAAATACTGTCCGAGATCTAAATTGAACTTGCTGAATTGCTTGAAGTTAACTCTGGAGATCTAGTAATTTAATCTAAAGACAAGGATCGTGCAGTTGAGACCACAAGTGGGGTTTCCTTGCGCTGACTGAGCGACAAGTAGTCTACTGAAGAACTTAAATAAAGTAAAACATTGCTTGTTCTATATACGTGTGATCGACTACTTGATTAAGTATTTGATATTTAAAATTGTCTAAATATTGTTCAAAATGAAGATAGCAGATAAGCATAGTGGCGACTGGACAGTAAGTGGCCCATGCCATCCATAGACGTCTACTATCATATCTTGTACGCCATATAAAACAGGAGTCTTATAAGAAGTCGATCATAGATGCGTTATACCGCCCAAAGGCATCTCTCATGTACTTAATATAGAACAGGAGTTTCAACTGAAGTTAATCATAGATGCGTCGCTGCACCTGATTAAGTTGTCCGCCTCATAGGTAAGTGACACAATAATCACATCATTCCAGCTGTATGGACTGTTTCACATCACATACAGATACGGCGCTGAATCTTGGTCTGATTACATGTGCCCATGGGCGGCAGTGACCACTTACAATGATGTGGACTGCATGTTCGCTTGCTAGTTCTATTTTATAAGAGAATTTTATTTTATTTTAAGAAAAATTAAATGTATTTGTGACCTATAGTATAACCAGCACTGACGTGAATATTATGTGAATAAAAATAGTTTTTTTTATTGATTTCATGCTTTTATTATGAAGGACGTGGCAAAAAATTTAAAAGATAGTAATACAAATGCTCCTCACGGTCATGTGAATGTACCTACGTACATTAGTCTTGGTTAAAGACTAACGTATTTGTACTTAGTTTTTGCTATATATTTCATCACACGTCTCAGTTTTAATAAACTTGCTCGTCTCTTTTCCTAGTAGTATCACCTGATTTATATCCAAGTAAATCATTTTATGCCTTTACCACAATTTCATTCTTGATGGATTTCCAAGGGTAATGGCTAAAATAGGAACCTTTATGATATCGTCATGTTGTCTGACTGTTTGTTTGTCTGTCTCTTGTTGAAGTCCATACTTAGTTTCTAAGATATTTGCTTCTAAAGTGATGTAGGTTAAAACATAATAAAGTAAAATACGTGTAAATAAGAAATACAAGTACAATACTAATTACTTTTTGAGAGGTTAGATATTTAAATATATTTTGTAACGATCACGAAATCCTTGACAGTCCTTAGTCCGCCTTGATATCTTCGTTCTTGATATGTTTTTTTAGCCAAAGTTTTCAAACCAATTCGGCCAAAAACCACCGATATTATATTGCATAACGTTGTACGTTCCGAGGGAGTTTTCTGATAAAGATTTCTAATAATGTTTTCAAGTGAAACGAAAAGTGATTTGGTTGCGTTCAAAGTTGCCACTCGTCTCGGAGTTCCGTCACTGCACTTAAGAGGCTCGTCTTAATGAGCTAGGACCTCGATTTCGCTGCAGATTAAATCTGTTTAACATTTAACGTAGCTCTAGTTAGTTACTTTACAGAACAAAATATTTTTGGCATTTATGAATTTTGATATAAAATCCTAGAAGATTGAATCCCTGGTTCTCTGTTATCAACAACAACATTAACAAAGTTGTCTATGTAGATGTTTATGTTTTAACATACAAATATAAGAAAGTATTAAGTTACCTAATAATAGGGCGACTTAAATTTATAAGATTCATTGAGGTTATGTTACTCGTAGGTTAGCACATAACCGGGGTTCTATTATGTATATTTTATCTAATTATCTATCTATTATTTATCTAATCTGATTATAAGTGATAATTTCTGTTCATGAATATGAGCAACAGAATTTAAATAGGGTTCGAATTCATGCACACTGTTTTGTATACGCAAAGATCGATTCCACGATAGAAAGAAAAGAAATACACTATTCTGAATCTTTAGAAACGTTTTTTTAGTTTTCCAACTTGTACAATACTAAGTACATTTCCTATGTACAAAAGTGGATTAGTTAATATCAAAGTTGCTGATTGCTTCAGTACTTGACCTCAAGTGTGCTCATAATAGTGGACAGTTGGTCTTAATGAGCAGTTACGTCTCACTTATTGAATTTACAATTAAATTTTCTTATGAATTATGTCTGCTAACTTTGACAGCAGCGTCGCTAACTTACTGCATTTAAGAGACATTTCGAACACGGTGATATAATTAGTTGGTCTGTATTGTAACCAAGTTACGTAGAGGTTTAATCCTTAGGGATAGAAATGCTTTTGTGGTTGACTTCAGATGGGATTTCTGTTCTCTTTGAAGTTAGTATGAGTTGAAAAGACATGAAGAAGATGGAAGGATTTTTCGTAGTTCATTTGTTGTGGCAACTTCATCTCTATCTGCTTTAAAATAACAGTGTCAATACGTAACAATAAACGATTAATTGTAAATAAATGCCATGCGATAAAGAAGTAGCATCTTGAGAAATGCATTTAAAATTATAAAATCATTTGAAATGCAAACCTACCTTATTCTCAATTAAAGTTATTTATAAATACTTAAAATAATTCTCGCCGTCAATTAAAGGTTAGATACCTTAAGTGCTTTTGAAAAATTCTCTTGTCTTGCTCTGACAATCATGTGTTAATATACTTTATTTTTATCTTAAGTACTTGTATCAAACTCCGGAACACACCGGTTTCCGGACAAATGTCTTAACGACTAGCCCGAAGAAGCGGTAAAAAGTGTGGGCAACAGTAATATTTTACGTCAAGAACCTTTTAAATCGTAAACATCACCGCCTGCTCTGTTGCGAGTTGCGGAAAAACCAACTTGCGGGGAAGTAAGTAATGAAGTTTTAAGATTTATGTTTTTACAAAGTGGAGCTCTCAAACCGCTACCCTATAGGGGCGCGAGTAAGGAGTGGGTGTTGCGAAAACGTACCGTTTGTACTGTATTGCGTTTGCAACGATGCCGTATTCAGATTTGAATTAAAACTTAGTTCGAAAATTTGGTAGTTAGACTAAATTGGGCCCGACTTGCTATTTACAAGGAAAATCCAATATTTAGTTGATTCTGTAGTCTACAGAAGATTTTTTTTCCCCAAGCAAACACACAAATACATAAATAACTATATTTCTAAATGTGTGTGTTTGGCCGTTCTCGCGTGACGCAGTCAGTTCACAGATTGAAAAAATTGCTAATTAAGTATTGCTTATTGGAAGTCTAATGGGTTACTTGGTTTGATCCACATTTCGCTAAATCCATGATCGTCATGTACAAGAAAGTGATTTAAAACTCTTTTCCCAAAAAAGGAAAAGAGTTTTAAATTGGGAAAAGGTGTAGTTTTAGCTTGGTTAAGTGTGTTTGGAAGCGAGAGTTCAAAAGTTCACAAAGATTAACTAGTTGTATTAAGAATAATAATAATCAAATTTCTTTATTGTCTCATACATATATTATACTATAGAAATATATATAACAAGACAAAAATCTTAAGATTACAAACGCAAAATTCGGTACCCCTATTAGTGTATTATTGTTGGGTACCGGAGGGATTATTCCGATCTTTTCCAATGAAAAGCGGGTGAATTCTATGATAGTCGAGCCGAGGTGCAATCTTGAGTTCAGGGCCAGGCAAAGAGGGTTTACCGCGAGTCCCGAATACCCGCGCCCAAACGACTGTGACCTGTGGCCCTGATGATGAAGAGAGAGACGAATCTTCCTCGTCGGTCGAACTATACTTCTATTACATAGTAATTCTGTAATATAACAAAGTAGGTATATATTTCCAACTCCCACAAAAGTCTGTTTTCCCTACCACATTATTTTGTAAACGCATTTCGAGCACTGATCGTTTGTAACCCGACGAGGGTCATTCATTCGGGCAATTTGATAAAAAACTCCATGTTTTCCGTTTCATTGGTCACATTTCATTGTTTGATTAGGTACAATCGTTTTTCCGCGCAATTTTCAGAATTACGGCTGCGGTTATGCTGATCACATTTCACGTTTGCATTTTGATTTTGTTTTTACGATGCCAAAAATGTGGATACATTTTTAATTGTTTTCATTTGAACACGGTGAAAAATTAGTACACTTTTAGTGGAAGTAGAACTTCGCTGGGGAGATACGGATGATTCCCACATAATCCACCAATTTTTGTATTTTGGTTAGACGAGTGTGGTTGCCGCTTAGATTAACGGATAAGCCGACCATGTTATTCTCAGAGTAGCAACGCATCTTTGTACAGCCATCGATAGACTTCGGTTCTAATTAGGATTATAAGTGGATATTCACAGGCTGGCCTGTACGTCATTTTTTGTTTTTCTAACATTAGAACAAAAAAATGGATTTATGGTATTAACAGTGGTAGAACTCCTCGTGGTTGTTCTGCCTTCCTAAGATATTGAAGAAGTAAATGTACTTTAACTATGGCGAATGTTCACTATTGCTCATGGACACAGTAACCCACTCTATGTAGATAGAAGTCGTATTAGATGGGTTGCTTATCCTAATGACTGAAATGGTAACCATATTTATTTGTTTATAACAAAAATTTGTTTTAGTTATGTCAACTTTTCTCGATATTTAAAGCACTAAAAATACAAGCAAAATTATTGTAATTAATTGCAGTTGGGACATCACAACTCTTATACTGCAATTATGATTTTTTTATTGGTTTAAGATGATTTTGCAGAAGATATACGCTACAGATCAATACACGTGTAATAAATTCCAAAGTTTTAAATCAAAGAAATAAAAAGATATTATGCTTGTGCAATAACAAATCAAAGCAAATTGCCGTATTTATTTTCGTATTTTAAAAGCCTAAGCCGTTGGTTGGCGGTGAGGTCGCACGTGACACGGCACCGCGGGACACGTCGCTACGTGACTCGGGACATCCGGATCATCCGGATATGGTACAACTCAATCGTGATTTCTCTATTGAATTTAGATGTTTTTATTTTGCTCTACCGCTTATATCTCTATTTGTGTATTTTTTAAAGTTTCATAATTTTATATATGAACATATTCAATGTTGATCTGATTATTATTATCATTATCATCATTATTGACCAACAGATGGCCTATTATTGGGGTCTCCATTTACAGAAATAGGGATTAGGTCATACTCTAACACGCTGTACAAATACGGGTTGGTAGACTTCATACATCTCTAAGAACATAGGCATGCTTGTTTCTAGTTAACGATGAAAGAAACAAACGTGATAATTGATGTGATAAATAATTTCTAGAAATCCTAAAGATAATTTTTTTCTTCACTGTAAAAAAAATAATTTCTAAAAACTTTTGAGAACTTTATGGGGAACTCTCAGGCGTGCATTTTCTATTTCAATGTTTTCTTTTACCTTTAAATCAATGAATAATTCGTTTGTAATCCTTCAGTTATAGCCTAATGGTTTTAAACTTCGCACGTGCAAAGTTCGGGATAGCTGCTTAAATATTCTTTATGGATAGAGATGCTTAGCTTAAATATTAAATTAATTAATGTATTTTGACATTACTGAATAGGGTAATAATATGATCATTTGGTATTGGCTTAGAATAGGACCGCTCTCTCTATTTAAAATGCGTAGTACCTATCGCATAGTCAGCTCTGGGAGAAAACTTTGTTTATAAATATGTAGACTTCTGAGGCCTTTTAAGTAGAGCTTGTAGAATTTTTATGTAGAGCTATGCAAAGATTTATTCTTAAAATATAACTTCTACTTTATTTTTCAGAGCTCTCTTAATAAATCTCTCTGTTTACTTTTAACTTTATCTCTAACAAGGCTTAAAACTAACAATTGGGACTGACTCTTTACGATTGCTTAAATAAATGCTTTTCTATTTAAAGTTACGATATTATAACTACGAAATACATAATCTTAGTTATCCAAACAATTAAGAAATCTAAATAAAACAATTAATATCAATATCAAAAATTCAATAAGTTTTAAAACTTATCGCGTATTTTTTTTTATTGTGAAAGAGTAAGAAACGGTCATGCAGGCCACCTGATATTAAGTGGTCACTGCAGCCCATGGACAACCACGTCCAATTTTAAATAGAACAGAAGTTCTACTTAAGGATGAACGTAGATGCGTTCCTACTCTTGAGGACTAAGATGGTCGCCTCCAATGATGTGTATCCGGCAACCAAAAATTTATACATAATGTTATATAACGGGTACATACGTTTAACACTTTTTAATTACCGATATTTCGAATCAGTTGCATGGCTTGTAGTCACGACGAAAGTGTTTCGACTGACTGAGTTTCGCCGTGACCACGAGCCATTCAACTGTTTTGACATATCGACAATTAAAAAGCGTTAACCGTGAGTACCCCTTACATAAAATAATGTAATTATAAAGAATACATATAATTAACCGGGAGTCTGTGGCCATAGTGCCATGAACGCTGATCGCATTTCTGCACTAAGATGGCTCTTTTCTGTACGAAATCCGTGCTGTGCTCTTGTCATCAGCAGCTTTTATAAACGTGGCACATATTGTTTGAAATATTTTTACACTGTACATACATAATATGACTGTGTATAGATTTAACTGTAAATATATTGCGTCACTATTTAGAGTTGGGGACGTGTCGCACGTGACACCAGCACGTAGTACGTGACGCCGGATCATCCGGTTGTCGAGACAACTTTGTAATGGTCCCATTGATCTGAGCGACATAAAGATTAAATATGCTGGTTTTATTTGTAGGATTTTGTATGAATCTATTTAATTAAAACTGTAATATTCAGGAAATACTTACGAATAAAAGGTGCTTAATGGGCGGTGTTGTTTTATTGTAATTTTATATATAAAAAACTACTGTTTACTACTTTAGTTAAGAAACTTACTAATTTAAGGAAATTTGTCTGTATTTTCGGAACCAAATATAAAGTAAGCAAGTATTTCTAAATGCTTATTATAACATAATGTATACAATAAATAAACTACTATTATTTTTAATAGGTACACAAACCATATTTTCGACCGGGAAGGTACCACCGCATTTCTTATAATTTTTGTATTTCGGTTGAAGATGTGTGGTACACATAGAAGCGAGGCGACGATCTTAGTCATAAGGAGTTGCAACGTATCTATGATATGTGTAGATATTCATGGGCTGAATCAATCTCTACTTAACATTAGGTACTCTGTTTGCTCTTTTGCCGCTATTCTAACATCATGTTCATCATCAGCCCATAGTAGTCCACTGCTGGACATGGGCCTCTCCAATGGCACGCAACTGAGCTCGATTCTTTTTTTATTTTGAAAGAGTAAGAAACGGGCATGCAGGCCATCTGATGTTAAGTGATCACTGCAGCCCATGGACAACCACGTCCAATC
>DWON01010426.1:0-10778 GCA_018251015.1 Phocides pigmalion okeechobee
TTGTGTCATATCTCCTACACTTTTACAATATACAGTCCGCTATATCGAAGAGTGCGAGGCCTTGAGTACCGCACATAGTTATTTTCTCAAAAGTTTTTATAAAAAAATCATTTATGGAAAAAATTATAATTATAAAATAACAAAAACATTTTTGAGCTAAATACCGTTGTGAAATAGTTAGATATGGAGGGTAAGTGTGATATATAAAAAATATGTTATAACGTACTTGAGAGTCTGCACGGCGAGTTGGATGTCGTAGCGCTTCTCCGCGGGCGGCAAGCGCTCGAACGGCACGAGACACGGGTGTATCTTGTGCAGGTCGTCTCTCTGGTCTCCGTACATCCATCCAGCTTCGATCTAGATGCGAAAATAGACTTATAGACATAGGCTATATGACTTTAGATCAGAAAATGACAATAGTTCAAAATTGTTGTTAGCTTAGCAATTCAACGAGGTAATGTTGCCAGTTTTCTGGGAACTCATCCCAAGGATGCAGCATTTTATTTTTAAGTTTGTTTTTTTTTTGTTATAATAATTATATTTTAAATTCTAGTTTTTATAATTTAATATAGTTTAGACTTGAAATATTGTAATGCATAGTGATTTAATTATTTGTAATCAATTTTAAAGTAGGTCTTTTTATAAAAGCCTATTACAATATAAAAATATTAAATTGTTGTTTTTATATTTCATGTATCTACTACTATATCCCATCCGATTAGCCTTTAGCGTCCACTGTTGGGCTTAGGCCTCCCCCAGGTGCCGCCACTCTGACCGGTGCTGTGCTGCATCCAGCGAATACCCGCTATTATATACTCTCTATGAACACTTTGACGGCGGTTGTCCTATATTCGATCGGGTGAGCGCTACGGAAGGCGTTATAAACTGGAAATTATTCTGGAGCAATTCACTGAAATATTGTATTTTTTAGCATCAGTGTGTCATATACGACGTAAAATTCGTCCTCACTTGTGTTTGCCCGTAATCCATACAGATTTGTCCGTACAACACAGGTGTGTACAGTCGCAAGCGCGTTGCGCCGCGCAAGGTAACTGTTAACACATAACTCTTTAGCCTCCACCTCCACCTTCGATTCCGGTTCCGATTCCGACGATTAAAATTCTAAGCAACTTCGGTTCCGATATCATCACTTCCGTAATATTAAGTCTAAGTCTAAGTCTAAGCCTTACCTTATTCATGGCCCACATTTCGTGAATGTTCTCAGCCAACTTGTCTCTGATTTGCTCTATGTACGAAGGTAATGTGATCTGAAATAAAACTCTTATAAGTATCTGTCTCATTATATTAGTTACAAAATTTGATAACATTTCTTATAAGGTTCTTTGAAACTTAAAGGTGGGAGAGCTATAGCTTGACCGGGGAGGTACCACCGCCGCCTTCATAATGCGCCATAAAGTATTTTGAAGCAGTTACAGCGACTGAAGCGCCGGCTACACTTTGAAGCGAGGCAACCACCTTAATCCTTAGGAGTAGCAACCTATCTACTATAAGGTTGGGAGTCGTTGTAAATGAAAGATGGTTCACTACGTTCGAGCTCAGATAGGTTTTCAGTCGTGTTTGTGGTTGTACGTGGATGTCTATGGGCTGCGACTTCTTAACATCAGGTGGTTTGCACGTTCTTTTGCTACTCTTCTCACATAAAACAAAACTTACCGATGCTGTGTCCACTGGTGTAGGCACGAAGGCCGTATCGTCTTGAACAAGCGAAGGGCCAGCCAATGCCCTCTTGGCCAGGTTGCCGAAGTAGAAACAGGGTTCTAAGTTGAGGATTTGCTGCGGCAGCAGCGACTCCACTAAGGGCGAGTAGCCCTCTGGTGCCGCGTAGCGAAGACGGCCATGTTCTCCACCCAGAAGAAAACGGCAACTGTAAAGGTAGATATTTATTCAATAGATATATAATATCAGTCAATATAGCAGCTATTTATTTTCTAGAAATAATTATTACATTGAATTATAAAACATTTGAAAATATACCTAATATTTTTTAATTTAATATTTTACAAATTATATAAGTAGAAGTTGCAAACAAACATGCAGTCCACTTGATGGTAATTGATCACTGCCGGTTCAATTATTCAATTATTATATTAAAAACTTCAATTATCAATACTCGTCCCTCACCTCAGTTTGCTAGAACAGCTGATAACAGGGAAGAACATTCCCTCAAGGTTAAAGTTGGTGAAGGATCCAGTGACCCTTATGCCGTTGAACATAAAGTTGATTATTGGTACTGTCAAATCCAAAGCGCAACCGATGACGTCACCTGTAAACATACAATTTTGAAATATATAATATACTATTGTTAACACACACTTTGTCCTCTAATTATAAGCGTAAGACGTTTGCTATAAACAATACACTAATAAGTTTTAATTAAAGTTTGGCAAAGGGAGATCTCCCTCCAGGCCAGTTTTTGTTGCCCGGGAAGCGTCCGTGCTCCGATAGCCTCATTTCAGAGTTTGTATATATGCAAGATATTTAGAAAACTTCTATAGCGTGATTCAGGATCGCGTGGCGCCATCTCATCAAGTAGCGGAAAATCGCCATAAAACTAATGAAAATCTTAAAACTAATTATAACAAAAGTCTAAACTAAACAATCAAAAGGAAATGCCCATGGGGCATGGTGCCAACAACGCTAGGAGCATTCCCACGTTAAAAACCAATCGCAAGCCTCTACCAATTCTCTATGTAAAGATTTCTTAAAAAGACGGTTACAATTATTTCAGAAATCACTCTGTTCTAATATTGTATAATATAATAATCCATAGTCTATTACGTAGCTAAAGAAACAAACATTGCGTTTATTAATGTTGCGACAGATTCAATCAGTATTCCTTACGTGAAATAGACACAAAGAAGTGAACAAACGAACAATGTTTCACTTTTACATAATAGTCGGGATAAGGATATTTTCTTCTGTTTACTAAATAACGAGTATTCAAGATTAACACTTTTTAATTACCAATATTTCGAATCAGTTGCGTGGCTCGTGATCACGGCGTATTAATTTAAAATAATTTCCACGTTTCATCGACGCTGCCGGTGACGAGAGGGCTGGTTCATATTTCGCGCAGAGAATTGCGATTGCTATCCAGCGCGGGAATGCAGCTAGTGTTTTTGGAGCTATGCCGCATGGGCACGGACTGCCTTTAGATTGTTTAGGTTAGGCTTTTATTATAATTAGTTTTAAGATTTTCATCATTGTAAATATGAAAATAAAAAATACAATGTTTAAAATCGTATATGGATATTTTCTGTGTTTTTTTTTATGTTACCTTTCCGAATATAAGGTTCCTCAGCATGCGTCCTATTGACTTGCGTCTTCCGTCCACCAGACCAGAGGTGGGCTCCGTCGAACCCGTATGAGTATAAATCATCTCCAACGCCATTACCACCCCATTTTTCACCACCCCCAGGATATGGTACATATCTAAAAACAGAATATTTATAGTATTAAAATTGTACTGAACAGTATTTGGACATTGCAACGTTACTTTATTATTATTTCTAAATATTATGAAGCAAAGTCCTCTGTCTCGTCTGTCTGTCTGGTCATGATGAATTCAAAAAGTACTGGACGGATTTTCTCACAGATTAATAAACAATAGGTAGAGTGATTCCTGAGGAAGGTTTTGGTGCATAATAAGTTAAGCTTTTTTTTTTGTAAATTGAGCGAAAAATTCAATAGTTAAATTCAATATAGTAATTCAGTATTCGTTCGGAATAGATATGTTTTATTGTTAGTTTTTGCAACTAGGTAAGCACTGGATGCATGTATGAAAGAAGTAAATAAAAACTCTATTACCCGAGCGAAGCTGGGCGGGGTCGCTAATTTTATATAATTCTAAAATTCAAATGCGGACGAAGTCGCGGGCACAGTTAGTCAACATAAATATACGTGTATGTACTTACCCAGTGGTGTTTGCCCAACCGATACGCAGATGAGGCATCATATGCGTGGTCTTCTCTATATGGTCCATGGTGACTTCGAAGTACCATTTCTGGTATACCGCTGACCCTTCCACTCGTCCTACGAAGATATTTGGTCGGACGCTGAAAACCGAAATAAGTTCTTTTTAAATTTTGTTTAATGTCTTTAAAATTAGCAGCGTATCTAATTTTTTTCAGGAATTTCCATTCTTTTATAATTATTATTTTTTATTTGACTTGCCACGAAAATGTCTACATTAATTCTAACTGAATAGGAGCATTATGCAATATAGAATACAATGTTTTTTGATAAATATTGTTTAAGGAGACGATTATAATGAATGTTATTCTTAATAAAAAAATATAAGTTTATATAACGAGATAAGAGGGATCTATGTACAAAATATATGGTATATTTAGGGATTTAAAAATAGGTATAGAATAGGGTAGTAGAAATAAACAAACGAACAATATTTCATTTTTGTATAACAGAAGAGATGGAGACAGAGTAAGAGATACAGATAAAATAGGAAAATGTTTCTGTTTACCTTGACACGTGGTCAACAAGTTGTGTTTGTAGCAGCAAATTTTTGCCCGGGAGCAGATAGTCGCAGATGTTGTTCTGCGAGGACCTCACAGCGACACCGTTACCCACGCACAGAGAGCACAGGACGTCTAGAACCTTGGGGTCTCTACCGTGCTTCTCTAGTAGAGATATGATTACTTTGATGTGTTCGTCCTGAAAAACGTAATAAAATTGATACCTGGTGATACTTCAGACAAATTATACTTCGGCAGGTACAACCCTTATAATCTAATATGAAGCAAATCTTGAGTTTTAGTTGGAAAAAGCGATTGCTATACTTACAAGCAAGGCGAACATTTCAGTCCTCAGGAGTAGCAACGAATTTGCTTACGACTTAAATTCTGTTTGAGGTTGTACGTGAAAGTCTACTGGCTACAATGATCACTTAAGATAAGTCGTACATAAAGAAAAGTTTGTGTACACGAACTACCTTACTACTACTATCTAAAATAGGCTTATTGTAACCTTACATCGAAATTTGGTGTTTCGGAAAATATATGGAAAGAAGAATAAAATTCTTATGGCCATAGAGTAGAATGGTTATATCTGTATACAAATAATGATTATTGTAATTACTATATATTATATAACATTTTTTTTTAATTGTGAAAGAGTAAGAAACGGGCATGCAGGCCACCTGATGTTAAGTGGTCACTGCTACCCATGGACAACCACGGCCAATCTCAAATAGAACAGAAGATCTATTTAAGGATGGACGCGGATGCGTTTCTACTCTCGAGGACTAAGATGGTCGCCTCCAATAATGTGTATTCGTCAACCACATCTCATCAACCGAAACATGAAAAACATGTTGTTTTACGGCGGGTTATGAGGGTGGAGGTGGTGCCGCCCATGTGTACACGTGCGTTCCGTATAAGATAGGCAAATATATTAGACGAGAAAGGAAAGAAACGGTGTTAAATTTTTGTTAACGCTTAGATTTTACATTTGAACTCCAAAAAACATTTTTATGTTGTTTGTCTTTCCCACGGTACCCATTGCTCACCCGCATCATGTTCAAAGCTTCCGGCGAGTCAATCAGCACGCAATGGAGCACGTCCAACATGCCGGTACCCTCCCCCGACGCCTGAGAGCCGAGTCGCGAGAAAAGCCAGTTCAAGCGGTTTGAGTTTGCGAACTGGGCGCAGTTGGTGTGATTGCCTTTGATGATGGCGGCTGGAAAAGAAAATATGAAGTCAGTATCATTATCAAGCAATTACGGTTTCAGTGTTATCTATTTTTTGTTTCTTTCTTTCTGTCCGTCTGTCTGTCTGTCTGTCTGTCTGTTCGTCCGCACGTCTATCAGTCCTTTTGTCTGTTTGTACGCTAATTCAAAGAAGAATTATAAAATTGCAGTATAAAGGGTAAGTATCATAACAATTATAGCCGAAGAGGGTTAGCATTGAACAGAAGCGAGTAACACATATGATTGGATTTGAAATGATTGGCTAACAACTATTAAAGTTGTGTGCTAAAAATTCTTTAACCCGGATACATTAACCAATACGCAATCACAATTCATACTATCATAGAAACTCACCTAACAACTGGTACAAGTAGACTGATATCATGTCCCAGCTCTGTCCAGACTCGTCGCCAGCGAGGAAGCCAGCGAGGAACCCTTGGGAGGTGATCACGTTGATCTTGTCAATCGCTTCCAGGATCAGGTTGAGGATGCCCTCCTCTTGGAACAGATCCTGACGGTTGCGGAGGGCACGGAACTTGTTTTGTTTCTCCTCGTGTTCTGAGAAAGAGAAGAAATTTTAATGGATTCGACGTGAAGAAACTCTTTCGGTTAGAGATGTGCAGTTGCAGGCTACAATTTGAAGCGAGGCATCCAACTTAGTCCTCTGGAGAAACAATGCAAGTACATTTAAGTTCAGATAGGAATTCAATCGTGTGAGGTGGTAGAACAACAGTTTCACCTGAAAGGTACCATCGCTGCCCTCATAATCATAAATATCAAATTAATTTACTTGACCATTATACCAGGTGCTTAATTGTTAATAAGTGGATAGTAACGAAAAAATAGAGGTACCAGGGATTCGAACCTTGGACATCCTGTGTGCAGTCCATATTTTTATCACTAGGTTTTTACTTCTTTTACTATACTTTGTTACTTTTCTTATATAAGAAACGTCTGTAGTAAACTCACCCATATCTTCATCAGGTTGAGCGAAGTAATTGATCAGATCTTCAAGACACATGACCATCTCTCCAAGGTTGACGGAAGCGAAGAACATAGAATGACGTCTGTTCTCTTGCAGAGTTTCAAGGCCACTGTGGAAGTATTTTTAAATAATTAAAAACATAAGAGATTTGTACACATTTTTTTGTAAAGTTTACGTGTGCTAGATATATAGATTTTAAAAATAGAACTACAGTTAAACCGGGGTTAAGTTTGTGGCGACGTTCTGGTACTCGCCAAGAGATGGCGCCACACGATCCTGAATCACGCTATCGAAGATTTCTAAATATCTTGCATATATACAAACTCCGAAATTAGACTATCGAAGCATGGCCGCTCCCCAGGCAAGAGAATTCGCCTGGAGGGAGATCTCCCTTTACCACAAGTTAAACCCCCGTCGAGCATTAGGCCGTAAAGCAGTTATTGTGTTCGGGTTGGAGAGGTGCGGTTGCCGGCTACACTTATAAGCAAGGCGACGTCAGTCCTCAGGAATAGCAACGCATCTATACACAACGTCAGGCAATACTTTATTTTGTTTGAGAATAACTAAATTATAATTTAATGTCAATTCCAAAAAATGTTTAAAGGGGCATTTTAGTATAAAATTTTATTAGAACAAAAACGACAATTTCAAGTAACAAAAATGTTCTAAACCGGTTTTACGATTACTTACATAAAAAGTACTACAGAATTGAGAATCTATTTTTTTTTAAATATGTTAAGATGAAGCTGAGTACTCACTTGATAAACTTGGTGAATAGAGAGGAACACTTCCTGATAACTCTAGCAGTTCTAGACTCTTCCTCTTGTGACCTGGAGAAGTCGAGACCATCGTCCATCTTGCCTTCCTCGTGCAGTATAGCTTGCTTCTCTTCTACCTTACCCACACCTTTCTTCTTCGTCTCGTATGACTGGAATTTTGAAGGTATACGTAACAATTAGTATATAGTTTGTTTTTAAGTGAGAAGAAAGAAAGGAAGAGAAAGAAAAAGGAAGGGAGGGAAACTGAAATAGAGAGAGGAGAAAGAACGGGTACACAGGTTACTTGATATTAAATAGTCGGTGCAATCCATAAGCATCCGTACATCAAACATTACAGAAATCTTATATAAGCTCGGATGTTAACCCGTTGATACTCCTGAGGATCAAGGTAGTTTCTTAATTTGTAAGCGTAGTGACCAACTTATCTAGCCAACCGAAACACTCCAATATCTTTACGATGGAATTTGAAGATAGCGATAGTACCTCCCTGGTTGAGCCATAATTCTACCGCCTTTAAAACTTCTTACACATACTCTCTCTGGTTTATTCTCTTTATTACTCTATCTGGGTTATTGACAAGCACTTACTTTATAAGACAACCAGAGCCCAGTTTCGGAATGCTGAACAATGACGGTAGAGTCACCGTACTTGATGATCGGAGAACCAATCACTTCCAAATCTTTGTCTTCAAGCACCACCTTCTGATCGTCTTTCTCTTGCCTGAGGCAGAATGCACAGGATGCTGTCGTTGCTTCCTCTCTGAAACATAAGATTTATTATATTTCTTGTAATTTTTATTAGACTCATATTTTACCTTCAACATTTTATTGTCCCACCGGTAGACACGAGCCTCGTCTCAAAATGGGTACGATTAAGTCACGATCCACCAAGCCGGCTAAATGTGGATTGGTAGACATCACATAAATTTGAGAAATTTGTGGAGAACTCTCAGACATACAGACTTCGTCATTTGTTTCTTTAAGCGGTCGGAACTGTAACCACTACGCAATCAGTCTATTAGGCTGACCAGTTTAAGATATATGGTTATAAGAATTATTTGTCGGCGTGATTGGTCCTATACCGATGTAATTAAGATTGGTACGCTAGGAGCCCGGAAACTCCCCCGAGATGTGCCTTATTGAGGTGTTGTGTTTAAGAATACCAGTTGAGTTCGTTTCGAGATATTGGTGTTCTCCACAAGCACGGAAGAGGACCAACGAAGAATTTTTAGTTGGTGTAAATCTCACATAACTCACATAAATTTGAAGGTGTATTCACCCTAAGACAACCGAGAATCGCCTCCACTAAATAGGGTATGTTTAAAAGGTAAACCAAGGATACATCCTGGTAAACAGTACTTACAAAATAGCTAATGGCCTCTTACCTGCTAACTAAATACAGTTCATTCTGTTCATTAACGCCAAGGTATCGTCCAGTTGTGATGTGGCGGATCCTCATCGGATGGTACCAGTTGATGAAGCCACCAGCCCACTTGGTGCGAGCCAACTCCAGTCGCCACAGGGAACGAGCTTGAGACATTACTGATCCGCCCTCGTAAACCACGATACTGAGGGTGAAAATAATCCCCACTATTATAAATGCGAAGGCGAACGTTGTCTACCTATTTGTTATTTTTATGTGAGAAGATTAGTAAACGAGCATGAACCAGCTGATGTTAAGTAGTCGCAGTCCATAGATATCTACGTACAACCACAAACACGACCGATATCCTATCTGAGCTCGAACTTCGATACGTCGCTACTCCTGAGGACTAAGATGATGGCCTCGCTTCAAAGTGTAGCCGGCAACCGCATCTCTCTCATCATCTTTTTAGGGATGCTTATTTTTCAAATTCAAATACGTTTGAAAAATAAGAATCCCAATTATCCCATCCCATTAATCTATGTATATATTCTTCGTAAATACAATATCATTTATAATGTTCAATTATCAATAATTAAATAACTATATTATTATTACAAGCTTTCATCCATCAGCCTTTATGTGTCTACTGCTGGACATAGGCTTCCCCCAGGTGACCCGTCACTATGACCGGTTCTGTGCCCTTTGTACCCAGCGGTTACCCGCTACTTTTATCAGGTCGTCCTCCTTTTGGCTACATGTGGGCTCGAGGACCTTACTGCCCCATCAATTGTCCAATAAAAAATACATTCCCTATGTTTGTCTTAGAAGTAATATTTTCTCTTAAAATTTAAATAGGACCAAACAGAAAGACCCTTCCAAATAAATATTTTCTCAAATTTATAAATAACATAAGAAATTGACCGTATTGACAACCTCCCCATTTTTTTGAAGTTATTTACTTGGAACATCAACTTTATGATGGTTTTAAGGTTATTCCACTCACTTTTGCCCTCCATCCTTACTCCAAGTGCTGGGTATCGTGAGACATTCGTCACCTCCGTGGAAGAACCTAAGCACGTCGCCTCCGAACACGTAGCCTACATACTTCATGCGCGATATACCTGTCCCGTACGGCTGTACCGACCAGTGCGTCACGTGGAACGACGCGTTTACGATGGACACTTCATTTTCTTTCGTAGTGTGCTGAAAATAAAATTATGTTTTGTGTTTGCGAGTACCAAATGAACAGGTCCGTTATGTTACCAAACTGAGTTTCGCCGAGACCACGAGCTATGCAACAAATTCAAATATTTTTTTTTTATTTCATTGTAAGGTATTTACATTCACTTAATGAACGTCAAGGGTACAATGTAAAATCAGTACATTGGCTTTGAGCGCCTGTTGGCTAAGGTTGACCGGGAGAAAAAAGCCGGCGGAAAAATCTCCCGGCACTCTTTTTAAAACAGCCCTTTATAAATTAAAATTCACAGTATAACTTCAGAAAGATGGTGAGCACTACTACTACTAGATTGGTTCGAAACTGGTTCTAAATATCGGCAAGTAAAAAGCGTTAATAGTGAGTACCCGTTACATAACATATGGTATAAATTCCGCGATTATATTAGTTTAAAATCGAACAGGTCCATGTTAAGTAGTCGCTGCAGCCCAAAACGTCCATACAACCTCAAACGGGACTGAAGTAACATAACCCTTGCATCACACCGAATTATAAAGGTGGAATGTACCTCCGTCGTGTAACACACAACCTTTTTTTTATATTGAAAGAGTAAGAAACGAGCATGCAGGCCACCTGATGTTAAGTGGTCACTGCAGCCCATGGACAACCCCGTCCAATCTCAAATACAACAGAAGTTCTATTTAAGGATGGATGCGGATGCGTTCCTACTCTTGAGGACTAAGATGG
>DWON01010427.1:0-10777 GCA_018251015.1 Phocides pigmalion okeechobee
AAATATGCTATGCTATGCTATGTTTTCGATTTGTGCGTCCGCTGCGGTTATGTGTGTGTGTGTGTGTGTGTGTGTGTGTGTGTGTGTATGTGTGTGTGTATGTGTGTGTGTGTGTACAAACAAGTGGTTGTGGTAGGATGAGGGGGACAAACAACAGTGAACAGCCATGTACATAAAAAAAGAATCTGCCGCTACCCTTACTCATACAACCCCACCACATGACGTTCAGGCTTCATGAAGCCTGTCTGAAGCATTTTACGAATTCACGAACCGATACAAAAATTTACATCTGGCTCGTGGATTTTCAATCACACAAAAACACATTAAAATTTTCATTGTTACGTGGGTTTATTAATATTTCAATAATTACTTGTTTTACCTCTCAATTACGCATACATACATACATACATACATATTTAATGTATATTTGTGCATTTAAAACAAATCGCACGTTTTAAACATATGGTACTCATTACATAATTAACTTGATGCGATGGCGAGACTTTACCTTCTCATTAAGCATGGAACAAACAACACAATGATCATTAATTATATGTATGATATTACCTTTCCAATGATAAAGACTTGAACTTGAATCACTTAGGATTCAAGTTTTGGGAATACATTGCATACTATACAACTCTCATGTGGCACATTTTTTTTTGTAAAACTTAAATTGAAACAAGTATCAAACATTATTGGAATTTTTGATAGTTAAAAAAGGTTATGAGCAGATTTTATGACAAGTATTATCAGAAAATTAATCCTATTTCATTTTATGATTATTTATGTATACATAAAAAAATGAAATTACAATTTATATACTTAAAAATCAAAGTAAATAACCAAAAAGTACATAATTCTAAATCAATACCAAAACCATTCATTTTCTGAAAAGGTCTCAGTCATTTTGAATATGCGTTAAGGAAGAAATATTGTATATGTCTAGAGCAGCGATTCTCAAAATGGAATATACTCCTAGAGGTTTAGGAGTCCTCAACAGTCACTCTACTCACGGTAACTGAAATTCAGACGTAGTTTGGTTAGCAAATTTCGGGCTGTTTTTTGTTATATTGGAGCCACGATGCGCTATCTAGACATATATAATATCTGTGTCCACCTGTAGTACAATAAATGCAACAAGGGTTAGTATTACTGATGTTCTAAAAACAGAACTAACATATTGTTAAAATTTTTCTCATATAAAACAGGCTTTTTAAGTTTCCTTAATATTTTGTATTAAGGAACATAATCATGCTATTTATATCTCTTCAAATTACCATGAAATTGAAGCGCGCTTCCTTGAATGATGTTAAACTAATCTCATAGCGAAATTTACATATTTCTTCAATGTAATGGGTACTCATGATAATAAAGTTGTACGGCTTGTGGTCACGGTTAGACTGACCTAGTGTGAACCACGAACCATGCAATTGGTAGGACATATCCGCAATTAAAAATCGTTAATCTCGAGTACCCGTTAAATAGTAAAATGCTTCCATTTTTGTATCGAGAAACAAACATTTTTTTTTGTATATCATGACTTTTTTAAAAGATGGTAGTGGGGTGATAATTTCAATTTTGGAACAGTATATCGAGTCTAGAAATTCTATGTAAGTTTTACAGAAATAATAGAGAACGGTATACATAGATTAACACTTAACTGCGGGACACAAAACTGCAAAAAAGCAGAGACGACGACAGAAAACAAAACTGCTGTGTTTTATTTAACGTAATGCGCGTGTAGCTGTGTTAATACACATTTGTACAAGCTTAGGGACGAACACAGGTGCTGTTTAAGCACGCGCTATAAGCTACGGGCGGACACGACTGTGTACAGATGCTACACGGATGCTGTCAAACAACATTTGGTCGCCGCATTTCCTGTCTACGGAAAATGACTCCAGCTTAGTGCCACCGTCCGCAATGCTGATTTAATATACATGTGAGCGACGCAATCAAAGTTTTAATCAAATATTTTGCTGTAATTTATATTACATACATTTTCCTTTTTTTATAATGGCAACAAATATTTTAATGGCGTGAAAGTTGCAAATGCAGTCAATTTCAGCTTTGTTTACTGACCACAAGTATATGACTTGGATTATCTAATTCTATTTGCGAGGTTACCTATAGTAGCTCATCCTTTATTTTAATACATGCTTTTTATGTGAGAAGAGTAGCAAACGAGCATGCAAACCACCTGATGTTAAGCAGTCGCAGCCCATAGACTTCCACGTACAACCACAAACACGATCGAAATCCTATTTGAGTTCGGGCGTAGATGCGTTGCTACTACTGAGGACTAAGAGGTCGCCTCGCTTCAAAGTGTAGCCGGCGACCGCACCTCGCCAACCGAAACAAAAGTAATGCTTCACGGCGGATTATGAGGGCAGCAGTGTTACCTCCCGGTCAAATTATAGTTCTCCCACCTTTAAGCATATGTTTTGGAATATAGCATTATGACGTACAGATATAGCAAAATATAGTGTATACATATCATAATAAATTGACAAGCAACCTGCCATATGTTAAATAACATATTACAGCACAAATCTGTCACATTTCGCCTTGGATATACATATTGATATTAAATATTAATATTAATTTATATATTATATACTAATATTTTTAAATATAATACATATATATTTACATCATACTTCTATATTTGAATATACGTGAAAAATACGAAGATATAAATAATAAGTGTGAGTTCATAGAAAAAAAAGGAAATTAATTTGCATTTTTTATGTTTAAATTTTACAAATATGCTATTTAAAAACGCTCGAGGAATTTAATGAAGTTTAATTAAACTAATTAATTGTTAATTATTTTATTGTTGTGTTTACCTTAAAACGTAACAACAAAAATATTATCGTGCACTTATCCTATTGCCATTGTTTTAGGGGATCGTCTAATATCACGTCTCGTATAGCGGAGGGGTTCAGGGGGTGATATACACGAAGGGGGTTGTTCGTGACGTCACACGCAATTAAAAATATCTATAACACATTAAGTAAAAATTAACACGATAATTGCGGGAAACATAATTGTTAATTGTTGTGTTCAAACATACGTCACTTGTTTCGATTTGCGGCATACGAGAATACACTTGTCGCGAGTAGAATTGATATAGAGGATAGAGGTAGAAAAATATGTCTCGACGTACGTCGTTTCGATTTACGTCGCGTATTTCGAGAACCTAAAATGCCGTAAGTGCGAGGACTGCCTGTATATGTACATATATAGGTTTCACTGCGCGCCGCGCATTAAAAAAAAAGCAAAATGGCGGCAAGAACCATTCAAATGACTACGTACCATCTCTAGTACTAAATCGAAACTTTATGTTACTCAATACGAGTTTTTTTTTACGAGTAAGAAACGGGCATGTAGGCCACCTGATGTTAAGCGGTCCATGCAGTCCATGGACAACCACGTTCAATCTCAAGAACAGAAGTTCCATTTAAGGATGGACGCGGATGCGTTCCTACTCTTGAGGACTAAGATGGTCGCCGCCAATAATGTGTATCCGGCAACCATAGCTCCCCAACCGAAACAATACATGAAGAAAAGGTTGCTTTACGGCGGGTTATGAGGGTGGCGGTGGTGCCGCCCCGGGCGAGCTCTAACGGCTCTACCACCTTTTAAAGTGGTACAAGTTTACATCGACAAGTGTGGGAAATGTGACGTCACACATTTGTAAATTGTTAAAAGTAGTTGAGAACGTATTTCTGTGAGACGATAAAACATATCATTTAATAAAAGTACATTTTTGTAAGTCGCAATTATAGACGATCCCTTAAAAAATGCTATATAATAATAATGTCATACACACATTTTCAAATTTCTCATCAAACAATGCATTGCTTGAAAATTTTACACAGTACATTCACTATGTATACTATGTTTATTATGTTATATACTATGTTTATCAATATATACCTTTAATAGTTCTTTAATCTTAGAAATAATATACTGTGGCTTAAAACTCTTAATTTGCTTGAAACTTGCTGTCATCACTAAGGTTATATATGTTATGCATTACTAACAATCACTTGCTATTATCTGTGGATAGTTTGTCTGGGTCCTCTGGGTCTCGCGGATTTATTTTAAATAATCCAACACGGACCACTCTTCCAGGGCTGTGAGTCAGGCTCTCGCATCAGCTACTTCGACCTCGAAATCCTTCTCCCAGCTTTCATCTGAATTCGCGCTCGCGTCATCCTTAACTTCCTTGTCCGCGAAGTAATCTTCGACCAAGTTGCCACATTCGTCAGCTTTCCCCTTTTTCGGGGAGCGGATATTTTTGTTTTTCTTATCTGTGCTCGTTTTCACTGTGCGGTTGTCATTTGTATCTGTGTTCGCATTGTTATTGTCTACGTCCCGCATAGAGGGTTGCCTGTTCAGCTTCTTCGATGCAATCTCTCTCTCATACTCCTCTAGCAGCAAGGTCTGTTGCTCTTCTGTCAGTTCTACGTCATTTGCGAAATCTTCTGCGAATAATAATCCTATTTTGACTATTTCAAAATCGACGTCATTGATTGATGTGTCATAAAATAAGGTAGTTAAAGGAAATATTAAATAAAAAATATTAAAGTGAAAATCTTTAATGTGTATAATGTAAAATAATAAGAAACAAACTAAAAATGAACTAAAAAAGATACATTTCTTAGATAGAATATGGATGGATTATACAGATTAAAAATAGAGAGTGATTGAGATTTTATTGTTTCTTACCGTCTTCCCAGGTAACAACATTGTCTATCTCCTCCTTTTCTATCCCGGACAGCACTTTCTTAGGGCTCCTGGAAAATCAGAAAGTCGAAAACTATAATACTATCAAATTATTGTTTTACACATTGCTGTGTAATGCGCGGCGCGACGCGCTTGCGGCTTGCAGACACCTGTGTTGTACGTACAAATATGTATGGATTACAGGACAACACATGTGCATTGTTCACGTCGGCGGTACAAGACTGGGGGCGGAAATTACACGATTTTAAACTAATATTATCGCGGAATCCATACATTATGCAATAGAACGAAAACGTCTAGAAAAGAAAAACGAACTAGACGTAAGGTAGATAGATTAATCTGTCACTAGCAGCTGTCAAGTTTACCCCCGCCACCGCAGTTTCGCCGTGAACCACGAGCCATGCAACTGGTTTATTTGAAGTTTACTCACTGTTCAATGATGGGTGAGGAGACCGGGGTCTGCATGGGCAGGTGGGCCAGCACCGGGTCAGCTGTGGGCTCTGCCACGGGCTGCTTGCGAGCCGCCGCAGCGAGCCTGTCCTGCAGCAGCGCCACGCGGAACAGGTACCTGGAAACACTTGAACCTTGAAAACTGTGTCCATGTGTTTATCATCAATATTGAACAATTTCTGTCTCAATGCCAGCCACATGTCTTTTTTTCTTTATTTATTGGGACTAAAAAGGTGGTAGAGCCATTAGAGCTCGCCCGGGGCGGCACCACCGCCACCCTCATAACCCGCCGTAAAGCAACCTGTTTTTCATGTATTGTGTTTCGGTTGGGGAGGTGTGGTTGCCGGATACACATTATTGGAGGCGACTATCTTAGTCCTCAAGAGTAGGAACGCATCTGCGTCCATACTTAAATAGAACTTCTGTTCTATTTAAAACTGGACGTGGTTGTCCATGGGCTGCAGTGACCACTTAACATCAGGGGGCCTGCATGCCCGTTTCTTACTTTTTCACTATAAAAAAAAAAAACAAATAATATGGAAATACGGATGATCTTCTAAATGACTAATCCTTAGTAGGGCTGCCTACATCACGAGCAAATTACGTAAGCTCATTAAATTACCTCAGGTCAGATCTCATCGTCTCAAATTATTCGCTAAGAATCCACCGAGAAAGATCAAATATATGAAAGTCGAGATCAACATTTTTCCTCCGATATTTCGTTGCCTTTTCAAGAAATTTGTGAAAGATATTTGTAAGGTATCTGTTTGGCGACGGATCTTTCGTATTACCACCGGCTTTTGTTAGATGTATATATTTACGGAACTTTTAAGGTTAACGGAAGTACTATTTATGGATATTAGGAGAAAATTTGATCAATAATTGGCTTTTAAATTGCATATTTAAAAAGGCACAATAAAATAATTCATTTTAAATATACATTAATATAGATTTTAACAAAACAACAAGTGTGACTTGGATCTTAAACTGAGGGTTCTGTATACGATTTTAATCGATATTTTTTCTGTAACTACAAAGTAAGTTTTATCAGATTTTTTCCTATACAAATGCTTTAACTGCTACTACGACTACTTTACTTCAGGTGACCTGCATGCTCGTTTGCTACTCTTAAAATTAGTTGCAAAATGATTAAGCTAATGTTTTTAAGGGTACAGCCAAATTGTAGACTTTTAAATTAGTCATCAAACCATGACTTCCGATGTTTAAGTTTTGAGGCCTGTTTCCTGCAACCAAGAGATGGGGATGTCATCAGCGACAACAAATTAACGTGCTCTTCGAAATACATAAATGCATTTTTTAACACTAGCGGTTACCCATCCAACCAATCAACGCCCGACCAACGTTACTCGCGATCACGTCCAATATCAATTAAGTCTTAATAGTTACGATGTACGCAAGCCATGAGGCTATACACAATTGTACATAATACATCATTAATGTAGCAACTAATAAATAATTAGGTACATTTCTTAAACACATAAGCTTGATACACAAACAAAATAGAAACGTTCACAGATATAGAAATGATTACAGCGGGATTATCGTCACAGAATGTTCACGGGAACGATGACAGAAATAATGATAAACGATGGGAGGATATAAAGAAACCGATATAGAATCCTCCGTCGTGAATAAACCCGATAAACATGTCTCGCGAACGATTTATCTTGTGGCGATCTTGCGTCTTTGCGGGGTTGGCGTTCCGTCTGTGTCATTTCGTCTTTATGCCGTTACTTCACTATTCCGTCTGTGTCGTTTCATCTTTATACCGTTACTTCACTATTACGTCTCGGTGTCATTTCGTCTTTATGCCGTTACTTCACTATTCCGTCCCTATTTAATTATGTTTTTATGCTTTTATTTCATTATTTTTTCTCTGTGTAATTTCGTCTTTATGCTGTCACTTCACTATGCGTTTTATAAATTAGCGTAACAAAAGGCAAACGGGCCATTTGATGGAAAGCAGTTACTAATAGGGTGGTATCTACTCATAACCGGCTTTGAAGGAAAGCATCTTTTTGAAAGGCCCCATGTCAAAGTGTTAGGTATACGTCAGTAGAAAACTCGTTCTACAGTTGGCACGTACGTGAAACAAACCGCAGTGTGGATGAACTCCACGAATCCAATTGATGTGGGTGGAAATTCCTCGAGAATGGGTGGCTTAGGCAGTAAGTCAAACAGTTCATCAGAGCACTCACTATTATAAAGCCGGTAGAACAACTAGAGAGTACCTATTCCTCCGTATATTACTCTCCGTAAATACTCATTATGAGTTTTCGTCATCGTTTTTCGTCTTCAATCTACTTTTTGTCTTTGTAACTCACTGTGGATAAAGCCACAGTGCTAAATGCGTCAATAAGCCTTTATATCATTGTGCATAAAACCATAGTGACAGATATGTCAATGAGCCGTTTTGTCATTGTGCCCGTACTTCAACGTGTCTTTTTGTTTTGTTGTTATTATTTTTATTGTTATTATGCCTTTTCTAATAAGAAAAATAAAATCTGAAGACACACGTTTCTTAATTTTTCTTTTCATAATAATCCTAACTAAATTCAAACTACAATACGTAGTTAGAAATACTCACCTTGTTACCCTTAAATTGATGATTAAATTTCATTTCGATCATTTTTGATGTAGCAACAAAAGAAAGCCCAAATTCAACATTTTGACATATTTATTTTGGGCAAATTAAATTGTCACGAAAGGATGCAAACCTTACTCATCTAACCAAATTCATTATGGATGCCACCGTCACGGAAACGCTTGGTTCCCCGAAGTATAAATTAACTGTAGCTACCTTGCATACGTTTAAGGCCAGTAGAACTCTCCCTAAAGCGGATTGTTTGACAGTTTTACTCATTAAATGAGTGTTATGGTCACGAGACATGTAGAGAGGTTTTGAAATCTCCAAAGGAACGTTATAGTGTTAACGATCCCTGCTTTTTCATGAGGCATATAAAGTCCAAAATTCCATCCTGCCTCAGTGGGGTATCCTGAGTCCCGGGTCCTGCTGTATCCTGGGTCCCATTCAAGGTCGACTAATTGTCGTAATTGAATCAGATGACAAGAGCTGATGTGAAACAGCAATGAACTTTCTTCCTATACAATAATCAAGAAATGAGAAGTTAACTGGCCATAGACCCGAGTGAGTACAGCCGTAGCTCTCACAATCCGCCCTAAAACAATATGAAGTGTTTCCATAAGAGAAAAACGGTTGCCAGCAAGGGTTCGAAGCGAGGCGACCACCTTACTTCTTAAACTTTATTTACAATTTCAAAATAATCAAGCAGAAGTCCACTCCTGATAGAATCGGGGAGGTACTACCGATGCTCCCGTAATCTATTTGAGGTAACGTGAAGTATTGCCAAAATTTGCTAGAAACACTTAAAAGCGAGGCGACTATCACAGTTCTCAGGAGCAGCAACACTTCACGTATGACCTCAGATAGCACTTCAGTCCCGTATAAGATTGCTTGGTATTTCAACGGGGTGCGGCATCTACTTAAAATCATGTAGACAGCACTTCTCGAGGGATTTCATCCCTGCTCGGCTAGATCTTGAGTATTTATCCCTTATTCCACAATTTTAAGTAATCTGTTTATTTGCTTACTCGAAGTCGATAGATATTCTATACTAGCTCGGGAAGTCGTCATCTTAGATCACATTAAATATATAAAAATTGATCACGTCGAATCAGAAACCGTAGCCGTAGCCGTGAGTTCGTATAACATAACAATAAATTTCACTGCAATAGTAACCGAAGGCCCAAATGAACATAAATTCCATGAAATTAATGATCTGCATTGGGTGTTAAAATTATTCATAAAAAGAAATGACTTTATGGAAACTGCCTTAACAACTGTCAACCCTCAGTTTATCCGGCCAGAAAAATGACAATCCGAATAACATAACAAATAGTCAATTATGTCTAATCAGGAATAAACACGGAATTAATAGATCGGCAAATGAACCTCGCTAATTAGGTAAATTACTGAAATGTATCCCGTTGTGTTATTTTGTGTAATGAGTACTAAATTATTAATACATATACGTTACTAAAATAATAATAAACGCGCTAAGCCTGCTATGTAGTTTGAAATTGTATTATTTAGCCGTGGCTGGGAGCCGAGCAACTGATTCGAAATATCGGCAATTAGAAATCGTTAATCGTGAATACCCGTTTCATAGTAAAATATTTAACATTTGCGATAATATGAGTTTAAAATCATATGAAATTTTATATCATATAAAAGCAATTCTTTAACCCTTCTCCACATAGATGTCCTTTGTATAAGGTAGTGGATTGGATTAGAGTAAATCATAAATCTTAAAAATACCGGCATACCTTTTTTAGAGTGAAGTAATTTTTTCCTTTCCATAGAAGGATGTAGTTGCAAACTCACTTTTAAGTGATTGAGGCCTTATTTGTAACCTCGTTTAATTTATAAAAAATAATGTAAAATAAGGCCGTAACTATATTAACCTTAAGTGTTGGCCTTAACTAAGGCCAACACTTAAGGTTAAGTTAGTCTTCAGGAGTGACAACGAATCTATGATCGACTCTAAATAGATCTGGTATTCTACAATTGTTAAGTATAAGATAAGTAATATTCTCAATAACTTATTTATTTTATATATATTATTTCTCGTAATATCTTTCAACCAATTCTGTACGTCGTGTCGCTTACAGAGAGCATTATCTTAACTCTAATATCAATAGAAACGATACCGTGACAAGGGCTTGGTCAAGGACCTGGAATAATGATAAAGGAAAATCAGATCAGACAACTGAATCGGTCCAGTCACGGGTAAATGACGAGGATGTAAAATGAATCATGGAAAGAGACTTGAAAACGTCATTGAAGACGGCAAGTAGGTATGAAGTAAAAATGTGACGAGTAAAATAACATTTTATTTTAAACTAATATCACCATGAAATTGGAAGACAAAATCCAGTAATATTACGTAGCGATTATTGTCTTGCAGTGTTACTTGTAACTAATATTATTACGGAATTCATGCATTTAATATGTAACGGGTACTCCCGAATAACGATTATTTTATTGCCGATGTTCGTCATTTCCAAAAAAGGAAAACTAGATGTAAGGTAAACAGATTATTCTACCATTAGCATCCGTTAATAGTTTCCACGAGTCAAGCCAGTGGTTCAAAATATCGGCAATAAAAATCGTTAATCGTAAGTACCCGTAACACAATAAAATGTATCGATTACGCGACAATATTAGTTTATAATAATTGCAAAATAACAATAGCTTCAAAACACAACTGAAATTTTCTCCGTATTCTCTTTATATGATAATTTATTTCCACAAACATATGTATGAAGCAATAATGACCGGACGATATAAATGTCTTCCCACGGAGTTTCATAACATCAAGAGATTATAACTTGTTTGTAATTATTTATTATCGAAACAGGTTTATATCTGTGTATATACGTATATAACTCTCATAACCCGCCGTAAAGCAACATGTTCTTCATGTATTGTGTTTCGGTTGGGGAGGTGTGGTTGCCGGATATACAT
>DWON01010428.1:0-10777 GCA_018251015.1 Phocides pigmalion okeechobee
AACTACAAAAGCTTTATCTATTTCTGCGGAGTTACCCCAAAGCAAAAGTCCGTACGATAGTACTGAAGCTACGTATCTGTGATGTGCTGTAATTGCTACTTCAGTAGATACCGTAACCCTTAACCTTTTGAGAGCAAAGACGAACCTATGTAACTTGTCACAGACATATTCAATATGTGCCTTCCAATTACAGTTTTTATCTAATATTATCCCAAGAAATTTGATTTTATCGACTTGTTCTATTATGGTATCCTTTTGAATTATTTTGAGCTTTACTTCTCGCTTATTATACGTATGAAATTGTACCATTTTAGTTTTGTCCACGTTAATTTTTAAGTTATTGTTATTAAGCCAATTAATTATTTTGTCCAATGTTAAATTTATGTCATTTTCATATGTATGTCTATTATTACATTTAATAACAACTGTTGTATCGTCAGCAAATAGAATAGTATTGTTGTTAGTAATATTTGGAAGATCATTTATATAAATTAAAAATAGAAATGGTCCCAGTGCACTTCCTTGTGGTACTCCAAATCTATTTGTTAAAAATGCAGATCTACTTTTAATTTTATTACCATTTGCAAGTTTAGTTATTTCTACACATTGTTTTCGCTCACGCATATAACTTTTAAGCCATGAATTTGCCTTTCTCCTAATTCCATATTTGTCTAGCTTGAAAAGTAGTAAATTATGATCCACGAAATCAAATGCCTTACTCATGTCTAGAAAAATAGAAGCTACAGGTTTATTTTCATTAATAGCTTCCGTTATAATCTTTATTAAACTAAAACATGCTAAGGATGTACTACTATTTTTAACAAATCCATATTGTTCATTTTTAAGTATTTTTTGGGTATTAACAAAGCTATATAATCTTTTTAGCATGACTTTTTCAAAAATTTTTGAAAATATTGGTATTAATGTTACTGGACGATAATTACTCATGTCACTTTTATCTCCTTTTTTAAATAACGGCCTAATTATCGATTGTTTTAGGCTTGCTGGGAAAGTACCTTCCTCTAGCGATAAGTTTACAATGTAACTCAAGGGTTTGCAAATATATTTACCACATAGTTTTATAGACTTTGTATTTATTTCATCTATTCCGCCGGAGTTAGTATTGTTAAGGCTGTTGATTATTTGATAAATTTCATTTGGATCTGTTGGGCGTAAGAATAATGAGTTACAGTTGTTCACCATAGTCTTACGTATGTTATTAATATTAAATTTAAAGTCTGTTTTATTAGCCAAATCTATATAGAATTTATTAAAGGTCTCACTAATGTTTTGGGAATCAGTATATATTTGATCATTGTCAATTATTTTGTCTATTTGTGTATTTGTTATAATGTCGCCCACATTTTGATTAATTATTTCCCACACTGCTTTACATTTATTCTTCCTATTGTCAATATAGTTTTTACTTTGTATTTGTCGTGATTTATTTATGCATTTTTTTTAGCATAATGCTATATTTTTTATACTTATTCTTATTAGAATTTTTCCTGTGATGTATTTGTTTGTATTGTAAGTATAAGGATCTTTTTTGAATACTTGATTTTTTTATACCTTGAGTTAGCCATGATTTTTTGTCCGGTTTATTACTTCTTTTTATAGTGTATACTGGAAAACATAAGTTATAGAAAAGTTTGAACAATTCGTGGAATTTTTGGAAAGCTTCTTTCAAATTATTTTGTTCATAGATTTCCGAGAAGGTAAGGGAGGAGATACAACTGCAAAATTTATTACTATTTTGTTTACTTAGGTCTCTGACGTGCTCGTACCAACTTATCAATTCGCTTTTTTTATTTATTTTTATAGTCACAGTTTGTCCAGTTTCATGATCTGAGACCTAAGTAATGTACTTCAGCTTGAACTTGCTTTATATTACTCGCAAATTGATCAAGACATGCCGCTTGCCTAGTCGGTAACTTAATGTGCAGTTCTATGTTGAAATTTTTAAGCATATTGATTAGTTTTTGGCAGCTACAACTAGGTCTCAACATATCAAAATTCCAGTCTCCACAAATTACAATTTTTTTACTTTTACTTGATATTCTCAATAAAAATTGTTCTAAATTATTGTGGAAAACAAGAGGATTACTGTTAGGAGTTCTATAAATGCATAAAATAACAACTTTAAGTGATGTCAGCTCCACACCTGAACATTCAAAGCTCAAGTCACATATCAAATCACTTATATCAGTAAGAATCTTATAGTTTACGAAATTAGATTTTAATAAAATACAAGACCCTCCCCTTTTCGAGTTTCTTGAATACCATGCCACTAATTTATATCCCGAAACTTTGAGTAAGTAAGTGTTCTGTCCCTTTTTTTATAAAGGTCTCAGATAGGCATATGATATCTATTTTATGTTTATTTAAGTATTCAGATAATGCTATAATTAATAGTTCACTTTTATTTATAGCACCGGCGATATTTTGGTGAAAAATAGTCAAACTATGCCCATCACATTTAGGGTCGAAAAAACGTTGTTACACCGCGCAATGTGTCACTAGTTTCAGGGGAACATTGCTGAGGCTGACTTAGATCGTTCGTTTTTACCGAACAATGAAAGGTAGATTGAACCCCCGGAGTTCCCGGTGTTTTTGTACAAATCGGTTTACTATTCCTTACCGTAATAGTGTTGTATTCTAAGAAGTTAATTTTTACATGCAATTTGAAGCTTAACATTGCAGTAAATTTTCTTTGATTACTTTTAAAGAAATTTTTACAATTTATGTCAGTAAACGTACAATTGTTATAATTATTTACTATAAATTTCAGGTTTTTATTTAATAGTTTTTCATTCAAATATGGATTACATTGTACTCTAATTACAAAAACTTTACAATGTCGAAATATATATAATGAATTATTAAGATTTGAAAATAATTTGTTTGGATTATTATCATTGGAACCCATCGATAAGATTACAATATCTCGACTCATAACTGATGTTTTTAGATTTTCACAAGTTTTTAATATTTCATTACTGTCTGCCCATGGCTTAATCATACCAAAAACATTGGCTGTATAGTCATTTTTTATTTTTGGACTCTGATGCAAATGGCATGCCACCCCTCTCACTTGTTCATCACCCCGTATGTAGATGTTTTTATTTTTTATACATGTAGCGCCATCTATCGAACGACATTCTTCGCGAGGTGTAAAATCTAATTTTCTTGTTACTTGGATTTTTTGGGGTAATGGTAAGGCTGTGGTGTTGCGCTGTTTTGAATTGATGTCTGCAGCATTCGCGTCGGCAACGTGTAGGCTGGATAATACTCGTGAACAATTGTTAGGTGTTTCATTGCGACACAGACTAGCGCCTTTCCTAATGGGTGATAGGCTAGATGTTGGCATGCTGATAGTAGCCTGTTGCTTTAATGGCAAAGTAGATCTTTGTGAACATGTGACATTTGCCGGCGTACCTGGACTAGAAGTGTTGCATGCCTTCTTAAAAAATAGAATTTGTTTTTTTTTTCATCTAGTTCTTTTTTTAATTGGCTACATCGAAATTTAAGATCAATAATCTCTTCATGCGCACTTATGTTTTCATTCCTCAGACTTTCAATTTGTTGTTTAAGCTCAACCATTTTCTCTAATTTTCTTTGTATAGCCATATGGTCATAGTTAGATGACACATTATGTTCGTCCGAAATATCAGCGCTGAGGAATGTGTCAACTGAATTATAATTTGATATATCCATGTCAGATTTTCCTCTTCTAAGTGGTTTTCTTAAGGTAATATTGATATGTTCCATTATGTTTGATTACATTGATTCGACTAGTAGCGACCTCTGTCTGAAGCTGTAAGTTTTTGTATCATGCGCTGGCGCATACTTAACTGAGGTTGGATGTTGTTAATGCGAATGCTACTAGGTGGTGTCACTTTGTATATGTGTTTTTTCCTAACGGTCGGCAATTTTTATTTTTTTGTTTTTCATTAAAATTTTCACTTTTATGGTCATACTTTTCACTCACTTTATTCACTATTATGATCAATTGTTCTTTTCTCGATTCCTATAGAAGTTGCTTATATGCTTATATGCTATTCTAATCTTATTTTATTTTATTCCAAAGGCCAGTCAAAAGCGACGCCCTCTGTCGCGTCTCCTGGAGCAGCTTCTTCGCAATCTGGAGAAGCGAGACCCTCACCAGTTCTTCGCGTGGCCGGTGAACGACAACTTCGCACCTGGATACTCCACCATCATCAAGAGACCGATGGATTTCTCCACTATGAAGCAGAAGATCGATGATAATGAGTATAAATCATTGAACTGTTTCATTGTAAGTCAACATATATTCTTTATGTTATTTAGATTTTGTTTTTTCTCTAAAAAGGCTTTCATTCTTTATTAAAATTTTGGGAATTCAAGGAACATTATTAAAGGATGTAATTAACTTAAACCTTTATTAACTTAACCACGGAATTATTGACTGAATCTAAATATTGTATCAAATATTTCAAATTATTTGCTCAATTATTGCTTGCTTTAAGAGTGAAAACATTTCAAGAAAAACTATATGTCTGGGATTACCAGAAAGTTCTTAAAAGTGTATAGGGATGACTAATTGGCACTTGATCATTGTGGAAGTCTTCAAACTTAAAAAAGGCTTAACAGCACTAGGACGATAAACTCATAATATAAAAAAACTCATAATGTAAAATAATTGTTTCTCATAACAGAGTGACTTCAAACTGATGTGCAATAACGCAATGAAGTACAACAAGCCGGGGACAGTCTACCACAAGGCGGCTCGGAGACTGCTGCATGCAGGCCTCAAGCAGCTCACTCCGCAGAAGCTGAGACCCATGGGAGACATTCTTACCTACATGTACGAAATCCCCATCAGAGAGCTCGGCTTCGATATTGGGAAGATGGATGTGGTAAGGATGATTATAATTGAAATGTTTTTAACAGATTTGTAATTAGAGATAAAAATAATAGTCAAATATTTCAGAATGGTTTCACATTAAAATTACACAACATATTGTGTTGATAAGAAAGTTAGCACACAACCGTGCTAGTAACATATTTTACTTACAACTATGTAAGTAATAAGTAACAACTATGTAAGTAACAAGTGACAACTGTGTAAGTAACAAGTGACAAAGTAAGACTTATTATAATTATTCGCTAAAAATTAAAGAAAAAAATGTCTATGTCACATACTTTCTGAATGTTTGCAGTGTTTACAGTTGTATTATAAATGCAACATAAGTGGAGTAAGGTTTATTGTTGTTATAAGTGACTATGTTAATGGATTCCGTTGAATGTAGTTACAAATTAAATTATTTCATTAGATGTTTATATTAAAACTATTTATTTACATCAGTGGCATTCTTTAATAAAACAAATGTAAATGTAATTTCTACTTGAAATTATATACTACGTAATATATTTTACTATTTTATAAGTATCTTAGTAGTTATATTGAAATATCGGCAAATTTATTACTTAAATTCAGATAAGTGAATATAATAGTGCAATTTCCCAAATAACCCATTTTGGCTCGACGCGATTTTTTTTATTATTTTGTGTATTATGTAAACAGAGTGAAGTTAAAAAAATTTAAGCGCAATTTGATTAATTACTTCAATTTATTTTGATAATGTTCAAAAGAGAATTAGTGAATAGGTACAATGAAAATAATAACTGTTATCTTATAAATATCTATGTACCCACACGTCGACGATTTCTATTCCAAAATATGAACATATTGTTGTGACATTTACGATTGATTAGTGAGTGAATATATTTGTTCATAAATAACGTTTTTGCAACGCAGCCGCTTAGGATGTACGGCAAGAAGGTTTGCAACATGATCTATATTTCGTAGTGAGAGCACCTAGTACTTAGCGAGTTTGGCTTCCGACGTCTAGTCTGTGTTGTGTTGGGGTTGTTTGAAATGTAATTTGTTTCGGTTAAGGCTACTATTTCAGGTAAAAGGTTAGTAGATTACACGAATATCTGCATGCGATGCAAAAACAATTTGGGTACAGTCATTCTTAAAACCATTCGAAACTCATAGATAACAAATAGTATGTTACTGATATTAATTATTACCTGTATATTAATAAAATTAAGAAGGAAAAGTCAAGAGTGATAGACATATTTTTAAAATGAAAATATATTTAACAAGTACTGTATACTTACAATTTATTTAACAAGCCTAACAAAAGTTTATATTAAAACAAAGTGTAGTCTCAAATTTCTGTTAAGTCATCGATGAAGGATTGTTAGTTGATAAATTAAATTATGATTTTTCTCCCACCGTTACTTCAAAGAACGATATGATCGGTAGATTATATTTTGGTACCTATAGTTAAGTTTATCTAACTTCAAGATGTGTAAGTTGTACTGTCACTTTCAAAGAGCCCTGACCTTATATCGGAGACCTGTGAGCCCTCTAGTGCATGCAATTGGTGTGTAGTATATGTGATTACTACCAAAAACAAAATCAAATGCATTTGCATGTAAAAAACTTTATCCACGAGTGAGTTTGCTAAGAATTTTATTTCGCGTCTTTATATGCTAAAAGCCGTCCTTTTATTATTTCCATGCCCAAAAATGGAGTACCAAGAAATCGCTTTTTCAAATTTTTTTCATTAATAAAAATTAAAAACTCGTTGCACGTTTAATTTACTTTTGCTACTCTACCTTGACATAGATATGTGTGTAGATCTAAGCATATAACATTTTCCGTTACTATTTAAATTACGAACTACGTGACGTCATTTTTGAATTTTTTATTGCTCTGTCCAATTTTTAGACGATCTAATGACTAAAATTAAAATTATTAGTAAGGCTGCCAATTTTCATAAAATTATCATTAATTTTAAAAGGAGTTTTGAAATTACTTACATTCCTAGTTTGCTTACATTCTACAAAATTTATCCAAAATGGCCGTTCACTTGCTTACGATTATCACACGTACTACACACCAATTCTGTGAGGTATTACCAAAGTACATAACAAGCGTGTTTGCCCCACGCCTGCAGCATAAGGTCCTGAAGCGCAGCAGCCCGATCAAGAGCGGCGGCTCCGAGGCCGAGGTGGTGTCGGACGGGGGCCAGGACCGCCAGGACTCGGGAGACAGCGTCAAGATCAAGATGGAAGCGGCCAGGGAGCAACATAGGAGACGGCTCGCTAAAAAAGGTGACATATAAAAAGAAAATTGTGTGACAATAAGTGCGTTGATAGTACTTGTACCAAAAACTATTATGTACGAAGTTAACTTAATAAATAAATAAATATTAAAGTATCAAAGTATCCCTCAATTGGTGCTAATTAACCGTGATACATATATTTCAAAATTGATTTAAATTGTAACAATGTATTTAGTAATAATCATACACACCTCCGTGTACTTTTAAAATTAATATTGCTTTTTATTTAAGACGAATAACAAAAGCGGATGCAGGCCACTTGATGTTAAGTCACTATGGTTCAGGTTATCTATATAATATACCAGAGACCCACCCCAACGTTGCACGTTATTTTTCTTTCATACATGCATCCAATCCTTATCTAGTTGCAAGACTAACAATTAACAACATATTCAAACAACGACTGAATTACTATATTAAATTTTACAATTTAATTTCTCGCCCAAATTATAAATACTATTTAATTTATTATGCACGAATACCTTCCTCAGGAATCACTTCACCTGTTGTTGAAAACTACGAGAAAATCCGTCTAGTACTTTTTGAGTTTATCACGAACAGACAGACAGACAGACGCGACAGGGGTCTTTGTTTTATATATTGTTTTTATGTGAGTTGAGTAGCAAACGAGCATGCAAACCACCTGATGGTAAGTAGTTGCAGCCCATAGACATCCACGTAAAACTATAAATATGACCGAAATCCTATCTGAGCTCGAACGTAGATGGGTTGCTACTCCTGAGGACTAGGATGGTCGCCTCGCTTCAAAGCGTAACCGGCAACCGTACCTCTCCAACCGAAAAACGAGTAATGGTTTACGGCGGCGGTGGTACCTCCTCGGTCGAACTATAGTTCTCCCACTTTTAATTATTTAGAGATTTAGAGATAATATGCATGTGCATGTTCCAGCATTCCCCCGCATGGACGCGGAGGGCAAGACCACGCTGTGCCTGGTGACGCGCTCCGCGGCCGACGGCGACGACAAGACCATGACGCTGGGCCGCTACGTGGGCAAGCTGGCGCAGGGCACCGGCACCCTGCACAGTACGTACGCACTGGCCTATAGTGTAATAAGTAAACGACACATTTTAAAACGAAAAGACTTTTGAGAGATTATATTTTTAATTTTGATTTACCATAGTGCTATAAAGTTGAAGTACTGGGTTCTAGTTTAGAAGTCTTAGATAACATGGTGAAATTTGACCATAAAGATTTTGGAGTCCTGTTAGAAATTCAAAAGTAAAACAAAAGAAGGTGAAATATTCATTAAATTTCACTTGCGATTTTGAAAAAACAAATTAGTTTAAACTTCGAAATTTATTTAATATATATATGTTGAAATGTTATTGCTAATCAACGCAGGAATGCGGCTAGCATTCATCACACATTCGTACAAAATACAATGAACGTTTTATTGCGGGACTGCGCAGCGCCGCGCGAGGACCGGCGCAACCTGGCCAAGTGCGTGAAGCCGCTCAACTACGGGCCCTTCAGCTCGTACGCGCCCGCCTTCGACGGCACCTTCGCCACGCTCACCAAGGACGAGTCGCACCTCATCTGCCACACCCTGCGTGAGTCTCGCACTATTACATTTGTCAAACTTGTACGGGTCAAGTATTTTCGGTGATATTGACAGGTGCTGGAGCTAAACCGAACGGGGAGGTACAACTGCAGCCCTCATGAATCACTGTAAAGTAATTTTTGTGTTATGACTGGAAAGTACGGTTTCTAGCTACACTTAAAAACATGGCGACCATCTTGTCTACGTTTAGAAACGAGACAAACATCTTAGTCTTTAAGAGTGAAACACATCTACGTACGAAGCAACTATTTCAGTGCTAAAGAGCAAAGACGCACCTACATATTTATGATATGTATATCACTGCATGTCATATCCACGTATTACAGCGACGTGTCGTCAGATGGCTTCCATGCTCGTTTGCTACTCTTATCACAAAATATCATCTTTTTTATAACTACCCATTACCTTTGGTATTGAGCGATTCAATGTTATATTATTCAATGTATGTGGTTATTTAAATATGAAGAAACAAAATAGCTTATACAAAATGGTACCCATTTTTAATCAGCTTCAGAAACTGGTCAAGGCAACGAGGAAATGCTGCGGTTTGCTGCCGACTCCCCGTGGACCGCTATCTACGACATGGAGGCCTTGTTTCCCGACAAGAAGCAGCAGACTGAACAGATCATACCTAAGGAGGAACCGGTACATTGCTGCACTTTTATATGAGGGAAAGTTAACGATCTTGTGGTTCACCTGATGATAGTGACTATTGCTGGTCATGAAAGTCATAAAAAGACCATAAAACAGATGTCTTGTGTGAAATTGGTAATAGAAGCGTAGTTTTTTTTTTTTGAGAATTTTCTCTGTCTACTATTTCTGTCTCACAACAGTCTAAAGAGTATAGAAGACTTATGTATAGACAGGATGCTACTATAATTAAATATTCTTTTGTTTAGGCTGTGGCAAGTCACAAAGCTTTCTAGTGTAGAGTTATGATGCTATATGGCCCATTGCATGTACATCTGACTTTGTTATACATACTATATTCATTATTCGTAATACAGTTACGTAGCTTTGTAAATATTTTGCTCACATTTGTTACCAGAACAAGCATTTCATATTTTTCTAATTATAAAATCGGTGTTCGCTCGACACTTATTGGGTTTGATTTTTTATAGTAGTTACCCTACCCTTTCAAATTCCAACAAGTTTCAGAACAACATATACGGGGACTAGAAATCATTTAACAATTATCATCATTTTATATTTATTCCTTAAAAAAGTAATTCTGTTTATATGCTTGACAATAAGTAGTATGTTCTGTCTATTCTATCTTAAGTTTATTTATACTCTTATCCTGCTTTGTCTGATCCTAAACTCTTAGGTTTGATTCAAATTAGTAATGCGCTGGTACGGTATTTGTTCTGTATGCCGGTTGTCGTTTCCAGGAGCTGTCGAACGTGAAGGTGGACCTGGAGCAGCTGCGCACGCTGGGCGCGCTCGGCATCGACGTGGACTTCCTCAACGAGCTGGAGGACGACATCCTCTCCGCGCACCACGACTACGGCATCTCCGCGCCGCTCAAGCACACCTACGACTTACTCGTCAAACTCGAGAAGGAGCAGAGGGACAGGTTATTGATTGAGCTCTCGGGTTACTTTCATTTACATTAAATTTAAAAGTGGGGAAACTATAGTTCAACCGGGAAGGGGTCACCGCCGCCCTCATAATTCGTCGTAAAGCATTACTTGTGTTTCGGTTGGAGAGGTGCGGTTGCCGGCTTCAGTTTGATGTGGGGCGATGATTTTATTTCTCAGGAGTAGCAACGTACTCACGTTCGAACTCAGATAGGATTTCAGACGTGTTCGTACGTACATGTTCGTTTGCTACTCTTCTCACATGAAAAAAATATTTTGTAATCGAAGGCGTAGAATATGAAGACAATATGGATAAAAAGTTGTAGTCGTAGCATATTTGATCGTGGTGTGCAGGCTGTCGGCGACGCCGCCGTGGCACCTGGCGCTGGCGGCGCGCGCGGGCGGCGCGGAGCGCGAGCTGGCGCGCCTGGCCG
>DWON01010429.1:0-10777 GCA_018251015.1 Phocides pigmalion okeechobee
GACGACGCGTACGTCAGCGGAATCCTCCACCAATCACTCCATTCTCGCGCTGAATAGCAATCACAATTCTCTGCGCGAGATAACAACCAGCCCTCTTGTCACCGGTAGCGTCGATCAAACGTTTGTACTATTTGTTTGAAAAATTTATATTCATATTTAAATTTTATTATTTTGAAATTATTTATCACTAGCTTTACCGGAGAAGGAAAATTCATGAGAAAACTTGCATGCTTAAGTTCTCCATGTGATTTTAAAAGTGTAAAGTCTACTAATCTGCACTTGGCCGGCATGGACTATGGCCTAATCTTTAATCTGAAAGGAGGTCTGTGCTACAGTGGAACAGTAATTGCTTGATTATGATATTAGGAATTAGATTTTAACTGATTTTGTCATGTTTTCTTGTAAAAGTTTTCAGAAAATCCATCGAAGGAATAAAACATTACATTAAACCTCTCACCTACTAGCCCACTCCTTTGAGGGATGACTTTTGGATAACAAACCTATATCCTCATATCTAAATCTATCTTTACTTCAAATTTTATCTTAATCCGCGCAGTAATTTCATCATAAAAAGCGGTCATAAAAGCGTAACAGACAGTTACTTTTGCATTTACAATATCATTATGGGTAGACATAAGTAGTCATAACTCAATTAATGGCTGAAGATGAGGTTGTGACGCGTTTACGCCAGACAGGCTCTAATGAAGTTAAATTCTTCAAGATTAATTGGAGGAAGAATAGGAAGAAGCATTGCAGCAGACAGATCGATGGAAATTAAAGTTCATTGAACTTACAGCATTGTTTATTTTTCAAACAGGCTTGTTCCTGTCTGACGTCAATCAATAGGAAATTATATCTAACTAGTACCGTCCACGACTTCGTCAGTGTTTATTTTACATAATTCTAAAATCGTGAAACAACGTAAGCATTCATGCATCCAATGATTATTTAATTTCTCCCCTAAGTTACAAAAAAAAAGTTAACTTATTATGCACAAAAACCTTCCTCAGGAATCAGTCTTCCTATTGTTGAAAACCGTCCGAAAGTCAGTCCGGTACTTTTTGAGTTTATTACGAACAGACAGACAGACGCGATGGGGGACTTTGTTTTTTTAATATTTATAGATATCGTAAGTAAATGGGTCGCATTTCTTGTGGTTCCAGATAGGCTCGTCTCTTGTAAATAGCGGCAAATAAACCCATTCAAAAAGTTGCTTCATGCTGGGAATTGGTAGATTGAAGTACTGTATAAGCTCTACAATCTTTAATTTCGCAAATGGCGGTGTTGTGCTTGAAGATAGAGGATTCTCTTGTTAATACAATAACCTTCCACTGAATCGCAAGAGTTTACGCTGAGAATTGCAAGCACAATGGTACCGTACAAGTTCTACCTTATAAATTCACAAATGGAGGTACTCTAGTTTAAGGTGGGAGAACTATGGTTCGACTGAGGTGTACCACCGATGCCCTGATAATCCGCCGTATTGCATTAGTTGAGTTTCGGTTGGAGAGGTGCGGTTGCCGGCTACACTTTGAAGCAATGCGACCATCTTAGTCTTCAGGAGTAGCAACGTATGTTCGAGCTCAGATAGGATTTCAGTCGTATTTATTACGTGGATGTGGGCTGCGACTAATTAACATCAGGTGGTCTGCATGCTCATCTGCTACTCTTCTCACATAACAAACTCTAAATCGCAAATTGAAAAACAAACACTAAAATGAACGATTCCAGCTGAAGATTTCTGGATAATTTTATCACACAAACTTTTATATGCATGAGTGAGTTCTCCCGGCAGTTGTCACCCTATCAACGCCACTTACTCGCCTCCCGGCTTTGCATAATTTAACTCGCTAAGCGACGCCAGTCTCAAATGTTCTGACTTGCGATTGTACGACAGATGCAAGAAGTTAAACCGAACTTATTGATTTAATCAATGCCGAATGCATTTAGTACTATATATATAAGTACAAATATTTTAAACTAATATCGTAGCGGAATTTATACATTTTACTATGTAACGATTAATGATTTTTGATTCCCGATATTTTGAGACATTTGCATGGGTCGTGGTCACGGCTAAACTGACTCGTCTACTGTCTCTGTTCGGCTGTGACCACGGGCCATGCAATTGCAATTAAAAAGCGTTAATCGTGAGTACCCGTTATAAAGTAAAATGTATTCCGCTATGATATTAGTTTAAAATCGTATGCACTTGTGTTGACTTACAAATCATTAAAGCATACAAATCGTCGACAATATTTACACATCACTCACATATCAACTTTCCACTCATTGCTTTTCAGTCATCCATTCTTAAACAAGTATGTGTGTCAGTGTTGACAACAAAATAATTGCGCTCGTGGAAAAGTGGTCAATCGAAGGAATTTTAGGGTTCCGTTGCCAAAAGGTAAAAGAGGAAACCTATTTTTTCCGTGTTGTACGTTTGACCCACGTCACAGCCTTGCTCAGAGATGACTTTGAACTATTAGCAATTAAAAAACGTGAATCGTGAGTACTCGTTACATTGTAAAAATATTTTTAATACATAGACTGTTTATAGAATTTTAAATTACTATACCTACAATGATGTAAAATAATGAAAATGTACGATTCATTGATGTAGTAACGTATTGAAAAATATATTGATTAACTTGTGGCACAATAGGTGGCACCTATAAAGTAGGGATTAAAAGAATTTAAACATATTGGATCTTCCATGATAGGAACTCTTATATATTTCAGTCGGAAGTGCTGATACCCACGACTTTATTATTTATCAATGTAAGGTATTTACATAAATTAAACGCATGTTAAGGGTACAATGTAAAATCAATAGAGCATTAGGTAAATTTAAAATGATTACTTCTATTCTATTCTTATCTTCTCTAAATATTATAAAACAAAGTCCTCGTCGCGTCTGTCTGTCTGTTCATGATAAAGTTAAAAGTGCTGATCGGATTTTCTCACAGTTTTCAGCAACAGATAGAGTGATTCCTGAGGAAGGTTTTAGTGCTTAAAAAGTTTATTGGGCCAGCGAAGCAAGGCCGGGTCGCTAGTTGCTTATATTTTAAGTGTCTCGTTCAATATTAAAAAAAAGTTGTTAATTTATTATTTAAGTTATTATTATTATAATATGTGTCGGTAATGTAGATATAAAGTATGTTAACTATTTATTCATAGGCAAAATCTACGATTTATCAACATTTAAACTAATTCTTCAATTGTCTTTTTTATAAAAAAATTGACGTTATCGAAGCATTAGTTTGGATTTGCTATGTATATCTTGGGAATTGTGTATTTTTGGTTATTTCACCCCCATTACGGAACCCTACTGCGGCGGTCCGGTAAACACTTACCAGCTTTTTGTATAGTGGAGTAACGAGTTGTCGGCAAATATGAGCGAAATGCCAATTTGCACAACCGGATCGAGGCCTATTTCGACATCTGAAAGCCTATCAGCTACCATGATCAAGGAAATAAACTATTGTAGTCGAAATAAGTAATATAAAATATAAATCTTTATTAATTTAGCCTTTCAAACTACGAAAAATGTAAATTAATTTTATCAAAAGAAAAAAATATATATTTATTTCATTCAATTACTATAGGTAACTGTAGCTCTCCCACCTATAGTTCGACCGGGGAAGTACCACCACATCCCTCATAATCAGCTGTCAAGCATTACTTGTGTTTCGGTTGGAGAAGTGCTGTTGTCGGCTACACTTTGAAGCAAGGCGACCATCTTAGTCCTCCAGAATTATTAATCGTGTGTGAATTATATATCTAGCGAACTATTTTAACAGCTAATTCGTTTTAGTTAATGAAAATCCAAACGACAAAATCCTTGTATAAACTGAAAATTCCCTCCAATTTTATTAATTCCATCATGATAAAGTCCTAAAAAAATATAAATCAGCGTTAAAAAATGTGAAAGTACTAGAATTTAAATTTTCAACAAATATTTGCATTTAAAACTACGACAAATTGATAAACATTTTATACAAAAAATTACTTTTTACATTGACTTAAAGAATAATTAACTAAGAATAGTTTAATCATTAATGAAAAGACAACTTGGTGAGGCAATCTAACTTTTATTGTACCACTAAAAGAAGGATTTCTCATTTCAACTTTACTGCGAAAGAGAATGTCGGAAGCCGTATATGGCTCAGAATCAGGCCTTCGAACGGACAGTTGTCAAGATTACGAGGAATGGCCGTGATGAGAGAAATTCAATTAAAGTTCCGGAGTTATTACTGACCTTGCGGAATCTTGACTCGTCAGACATCTAGCAGTGACGAAGCTAACAATATTGCTGGAACAACGTTAGGATTGGCAGATGAAAGATTGAAAGTTTGGTAAATAACTTTTTGGAATTGACTTTTTGAGAAGCGATATCTATTGGCTTGAGTAAGATCGTGTATGGCATGAGTCTCTGTTTCTTCGACAGTTTCTTTTCATTTATATTATTTGTCCCACATTTTATGGAGAATTGGCCAACCTTAGCCAACAGACGTTTAACACCAAAATTGTTTTGTTTTTTTATTGTGAGAAAAGTAGATAACGAGCATGCAAACCACCTGATATTAAGTAGTCGCTACCCATAGGCATCCACGTCCACAAACACAACTGAAATCCTATCTGAGCTAGAATGTAGATACGTTGTTACTACTCAAGACTAAGTTGGTCGCCTCGCTTCAATTATTAGATAGACTTACGGCGGATTAAGAGGGCGGCGGTGTTACCTTCCCGATCGCACTATACTTCTCCCACCTATGAAACAACAACTTTTAAAATTTGAAAATTAAAGTACTAATTTTATTTAAATTGTACCTTTGACATTAATTAAGTGTACGTAAATATCATATATTATTAAATTCAAAGTCGCGACAATTTGTCGCAAGTACGCGCTCTCCAGTAAACTCATCAGCTTTCTTAGTTATGCCCACAGCTGCACTTGCATCACTCGCGCGTCGGAATTTCAATTCTGTGTCCTTAAGACGCCGAGCGACCCTCAACACTTGACTTATCTTTATGGATCCTCCAAATGGTTATTGTGCACCAGTTTTATATTTTATTGACTATATTAACGTTTATTATTCAACACTTCTTCAATTTACAGAAGGGTGAGTAATTTCTAGAAAAAAAAATTCAAAGAAATTCTATCTTTTGTTTTGTCAACAAAGAAAGAGGATCTTGATTAGCATGTATTTTTTATTATTATCGGGGACTTCTCGTCTTTTATTTATCGATTCGGAGAATTCTTTTTGTATTTGGCAGGATATACATATCGTTCTTGGCACCATTCCGCATAGTTCCAGAATCCCTTTATATCACGCGCGTCGGTTAGGTTAGGCTGGTTGTCTTCTGTTATCTTAAATATTATAAAACAAAGTCCATCGTCACGTCTATCTGTCTATCATGACCAACGCAAAAAGTACCGGACGGATTTTCTCACAGTTTTCAACAGGGATTCCTGAAGACGGTTTTAGTGTATAATAAGTTCAGTTTTTTCTTAAATTGGGCGATAAATTAAATAGTTATATTAAATATAGAAATTCAGTTGTTCGAAAAAGATGTTTCTAATTGTTCGTTTTTGGAACTAGGTAATGACTGGATGCATGTATAAAAGAAAAATAATGTAAGGAAATATAAACTCTGTTACGCCTGCGAAGCTGGACCGGATCACTAATTATATAAGAAAATGTGCGGATGTTGTACACGAACCCACCTGAAATGGATTAGCGTGCGCTAGCAGCATGCGCTGTTGTCGAACTTTAGGACATATGCAGTGGTTGTTCAGGCATGCGTTAGAGGAAAACGCAAGATGAACAAGAGAGTGCATTAGTGTTGATGTCAACAGGTTAGGTACCTAGCAAATCACTATTTCATTTAGTTAGTTAGTTTTGGTTATAACTTTTTATTCCTGAATTCCATTTTAGTTATTTTACATATTTTTTATTCACTTTCTAAATTCAATTTCTGTTAAACTAAATTAAAACCAGTTTGATATATGAGCCATAAATGGGTTCCAAACTGATTTAATTATTTATAATATTAAATTAAAATGAATTAGACTTTCAAATTTTAGATAGTAGAAATCCTAAGCTCAATTGTAATATTGGATTATAAAGGTTTAGAGATAATGTTTATATTTCAAGCCTTACTTTAGTTGCTAATTTAATTTGGGATTTTGCAACAATGTTTTAGCAATTATCGCTTCAGCGCTTCCGACTTGAACTCGAAGAAATGTTAACGGACGAACCTTTTTCATTTAGCACAGTTGTTTTAAAGTTTATACTTTCAAAAATCTCAGCAACTTCCTCCTTGTTTCCGGAAGCATTAAAATTAATGAGTCAAAGTTGCGAATTTTTATTACTACCTGATAAATTGGCGTTTTATTTGGAAAACTGAGTGTTTTTCTTTGAGATTTGTTGTTTGAAGTGCGATGATTTTGTGTTGATTGTTCATACTTCATGTTTCGTTCTTTGAAGCTCTTTCCTGTTTATTTCCAACGTCTTTGCGTTAGCTACGAGATAATAAAATAATTATGAATTAATCTTCTTCAAGCTGGCATTCATTTTCAAAAGGTATATACAAGAAGATTATATTTAAAATAGCTCCAGCATATCTGACGTTATTCTTTGTTTAATGAATTCTTTTATATTTTTATGAATTTCACTATCTTCGCCTAGGACATGGATTTCCTCTCACAATCAGAGGTTGGAGATGCATTGGCGGCTCCTCTGGTGTTTCAATTGCTGATTGCTTACCATTCGGTAACCCTTTGCCCTTTGGCTATATAATAATAACGTATAATAATAAAATAAAATAAAAATTTATTCATATTCCATTAATTTGGTTAGGTTCAGATTGATAGACTACAGAACTCTTTGGAGAGTTTTATGGAGAACTCTCAGGCAGTCATTTCCTCATTATGTTTTTTACACCATTAAAGAAAATAAAAATCTTATTCTAAAACCCACTTTTAGGCCTTGGGCGAGTTATATAACATAGAGAATATATTTGTCTTTATTGCCTTGGCCAGGTATTATACAATACAAACAGTCTGATGAAATAGAAAATACAGTAAGGAAGCCAGAGTAAAAACAGTTCATTAGTTACTAGAGTTTTGTGTGTTTATAAAAATATGTAGTATTTTTCGTTCAGATTCATTTTTACATCAGTTTTGTTTTGAGGTCATAATAGAATCTCAGTTTAAACATATAATTGCGGGTTGATTTAGTGTAAACTCTGTCTTGAGTACTTCAAAATGATTGGTAGCTATTTCAACTCTTGTTTTCAACGTTGTCTATTTTCGTAAGTTAATCCTCAGTAAAGTTTTACCGCGTTCTTGAACGACTACAGTCGTTTCCTCCGCTCCCTTAAGGTGAGGGTGCCATGGTACATTTATCCTGCTCAATAATGCAAGATACAAAACAAATCCAACTTGGAAAATGGGCCGTCTCGTTAAATTATAAATGTTCTCTTGATGGTTTGAATCCTAAGGGTATATTTCGTTGTGCTGTTAGCTCAGTTGGAGAAATTTCGACTTTTAAAATCGGGTTCGAATTTGCAGATTTTGGAATCAATTCAGATATCGAATTCGATTTCGAAAAGTTGCTTTCTTGAGCAAAAGAAAATGTCTTAAGGATACTTACAAGCTTGAGAATTCATGATGAGGACACTGGTTCAACAGTGAGTGTACCACATAAATGGGTATACTTTTTGAAGCGTGAAGCAATTCTTCAATTTCAGTGGTTGCTTCGCTTACATAAGCAGCCGACATTTTAGTATATTCACTGAACTCACAAATAAAGAAGCACGTCTTCAAAGATAAATAATAGTACATTTAAAGTATATATGTGACAATTTTGGTAATTTAAAAAAGAACCTCAGCACTCAAATAACTGCAAACTGATCAGATAACGATTTTGTTTTAGATTAAATAATAATTAACATTTGATAGTTAGTTTTTTTCCGCCGGCTTTTTTCTCCTGGGCAATCTTATCCAACAGGCGCTCAAAGCCGATGTACTGATTTTACATTGTATCCTTAATATTCATTAAGTGTATGTAAATATCTTACAGTGAAATAAAATATTTAAATTTGAATTTATTTCATTTTCCAAAATTCGTTTATTTTTCTCTTACCTTTAGCACTTCATTCACGCATAAACAAAGTACCGCCCTTTTCAATTTGCCATCCAAAATAACAAATTCTTTCTTCACCGTTTACTATTTAGCAAAGAATTTTTCAATTTCCTCTGACGAAAATGACGTGACATTTTAAGCCTGTGTTCTTGTCTCTGTCACGTCGCAAGGTTCATAATCATTTCGTTAGAACCCTCAAGTATAGGGGTGTGTTATGGTACATTTACCCCGCTTAATAATGTAACGCCTAACAGATCCACGAGAACACCCCTTAGGACATTAACGTGTTAATTATGTTTCGAAAATAAGAAAGCTCAAATTCCTTGTAGGGGGGAAGGTATTTGAAGCTTTTCAAGACACTTTTATATTATTGAACTTTTATTTCGTGTTAGAAGAGGCAAAGGCTTCATGTTAAGCGGATTGAAATAGAACTGTAGTCGATAGGTTAGTTATCAACGCCGCCATCATGATCCGTCGTGAAGCAACTCTTGTGTGTCAGTTGGAGAGGTGCGATTGTCGTCTACACTTACAAGCGAAGCGACCGTCTCAGTCCTTAGCAGTACCACATCTATGTTAGATAGGAACTTAGTTTGTTTGAAATTTACGTAGATGTCAATGGGCTGCAAGGATTATTTAATATAAGGTGACGCGAATGCTCGTTTGCTATTTTTCCAATATAAAAATGAATCGATCGGGGTGGTACCAATGTCCATGTAATCCACCTTAAAGTAACGCTTGCGTTTCGGTTGGAAAGGTACGATTGTCGACAACACTTAACACTAACTGCAGCGCTCATTATATCGGTTCAGGATTGCGAGAGGCGGAACTCACTGGAGCTCTTTTCTATAGACTGGAGCGCCGACAATTAAAAAAAATATTGTATTTTTTAGCATCTGTGTAGCATCCATGAATGCACAGACGCAATGTCCGCCATCAGTCTTGAATTGCCGACGTAAATACAGCACTTGTATTCGCCCGTAATCTATATAGATTTGTACGTACAACACAGGTGTGTACAAGCTGCAAGCGCGTTGCACCAAGTATACACAGCAATGTTGTACGCCACAAGGAAAGTGTTAATCTTTACGGACAGTCTCAAATACGTCTCTGACTTGGTTGATGTTGGAGTTTCTTTCGCCGCCTCTTCTCCAAAACGAAATACGTTACGTGTTGGTGGTAATTTATTGATGTTTAAAAAAAGTTGTGTAAAGAATGTACTTTGAAAAAAAAAAAAGATTTTGATTTTAATCTAAATGTGTCCTTGCTGCGTCATAACAGCCTGCGCGCTCATTTACGACTTCTCGCATGAAAAATACATTTTTATTATCCAGCACAGCTGGAGAGTCAAAATGAAATTCAAAAGCCAGTACAAACCGAATAGATTCTTTCAAAGAAAAAACTATGACATCGCATGCCAGTAAATGTGTGGTCGCCATGCGTCCATTACATTTTGTACCAGGTATTATAAGTGGAGTGGATATAGTTGCCAGGTGTCCCGAAATTCGCGGGACGTCCTGATTTTTAAGGCATCATTAGTTCCTTTTATGAAAACTTGATTGGGAAGCGAAATGCATCGAAATTTGAGAATTTTAGGAAAAGTTACGAGGCCCGTATGGCGTAGGCGTATAGGCAGGATATGCATGCAGTATTCGTTTAAAAGTCTATAATTTATATATCGAGAGGAAAAATGGTACAGTGATTGTTATTGTCCAAAGAAAATACGTTTAATATTGTTGCCAAAATAAAATCATACTTTTATTTAAAACATTCCATCAATAATTTGTCTATTTATTCTTTATCTATTATTTTTTCCCATATAAGAAGTATAGGAATAAAAGAGAACTTAATACAAAAATAATTATCTGCCAGTCAAATGGAGGGGGTCAGTGAATAATTAATGAAGGCAGTTACTAAGGTTATATAAAATTAAAAGAGATTATGTTAACTTTATAATATTTTAATAAATAATTTATAAATAAATTGTAAAATGTCATAGTATTTGGGATTTCAGTCAACCAAAGTCGGACTGGAAACAACAAAAACAAAAAGAGGTTTAAAAAATAAGAATATAATTTGTGATACGCTTGTCAGATTAAAAATAGATTGTAAAAGGTTTCGGTTAAAATTGTAAATAATGTCTTGGGTGGTAATTAATTTGGAAATATAGAAGTGACCATACATAAAATTCAAATCGCAATGTTTTCATTTTTGTCAACAATTCTCATAACGTTTTTGTTTTTCGTCCCGATATCCGCGTAAAACTGGCAACACTAACTGCGCAGCGTAGTAAAATACTACGGGATGTGTGCCGTCAAAATCGAGTTTATTCCACTGGCAAAAACTTGCGTTATATTCTGATAAACCTAGTTTGTTTTAAATGGATTAGTTTTTAGCTTCCCCTTGCCAAACGACTAAAATGAAACGAAAGAAAATATATGTCATGTATAGCTTTAAATATTATAATATAAAACACAGTCCCCCGACGAATCTGTTCATGATAAACCCAAAAAGTATGGACGGATTTTTTTACAGTTTTCAACAACAGGTAGAGTGATTCCTGAGGATCTTCTTTTGGTGTATAATAAGTTAAGTTGTTTTTGTTCATTGGACGAGAAAATTGTACA
>DWON01010430.1:0-10775 GCA_018251015.1 Phocides pigmalion okeechobee
AAGGATGGACGCGGATGCGTTCCTACTCTTGAGGACTAAGATGGTCGCCTCCAATAATGTGTGTCCGGCAACCACCACGGTGATGACTAGTATCTAACCTGATGATTAATAAAATCTGTTTATAATCAATATTTTTAAATAATACATACAAAATATTAGTAGTGTCGTGGTGGAGAAAAATGAAAGACTTTCGTAAACACTTTACTTTGGGGAAACACAGTTATTGTATTTTACTTTTTAAAATTAAGTGCCTATTTCGTATTGTAATCTGCTCATTCATTAAGTTTATTCAAATTCAAATATTTTATTTCATTATCAGGTATTTACATACACTTAATAAATGTAAAAGATACTATTACTATTTAAATAAAAGAGGAAGGCGACTGACAGATATAAAGAGCAACGTGTAGTTGAAATCGCTGAAGTGTTATTCCGAATTTTGACCTTTTTATAGCTGGAATGAGCATTCAGAAAGGAACTTTAGATATTCCACCTTTACGGGGGTAAAATAGGGGTTGAAAGATTGAATATAATTTCATGAATTTGGACATTAAATACCTGAAATTTCCGCTCTATTTAAATTTATGCTCTTGGTCATTAAAAATACTGTATATGTTTATTGTTATTTTGCAAACATCGGTTATTGGAATATATTAATAATACCGGTTATTGGAATGTATTGAAATACCGGTTATTTGAATATATTAATAATACCGGTTATTAGAATGTGTGGTAATACCGGTTATTCGAATGGATTGTAACATCGGTTACTAAAATGTATTGTAATATCGGTTATTGGAATATATTGTAATACCGCTTATTAGAATGTATTGTAAGATCGGTTATTAGAATGTATTGTAAGATCGGTTGTTGGAATGTGTTACAATATCGGTTATTGGAATATATTATAATATCGGTTATTGGAATATATCGTAATATCGGTTATTGGAATTTATTATAATTGGATTGTATTCAAATATAGATGACAAAGTCCTACGGCAAGAGCATAAAGAATACAATAAAAGTAAGAATATCCAACTTTTTGAAGTTGGTTCAAATTCATTGTAACTATATGAAGTGTGTACCTGACGCGATTTGTCTCTCGTACTCTGCGCACATGTTAAGGATCTCCTCAAGACGAGCAGTCTCTGCCTCCTTCTGCTCCTCTTCCTTTATCCTGTCCTGGTACGCCTGGAATCAAGGACAGCTGAATAAGATATAAAGTACAAATACAAAAGACCAAAAGACCCCCGTCTCGTTTGTCTATCTGTCTATTCATGATAAACTCAAAGTAATGGACGGATTGTCTCACAGTTTTCAGCAAAAGGTTGAGTAATTCCTGAGGAAGGTTTTGGTGCATAACATGTTTTTCTGTATATTGAGCTCGAAATTAAATAGCTAAATTCAATATAGTAATTCAGTCGTCGTTCGAAATAGATGATTTAAATGTAGTTTTTACAACTAGATAATGACTGGATGCATGTATGAAAGAAAAATAATGTAAGAAAATATAAACTATTACTCGAGCGAAGCTGGGCCGGGTCGCTAGTAAAACTATAAAATATAAAATGCAATATTAAAATATGTTTAAAATTTATATACCATAATATAATGTTCCTTAAGAATATTGATCATTTTATATAACAAACGAATAAGATAAATTAACAAGGTGGTAGAGCCGTTAGAGCTCGCCCGGGGCGGCGGCACCGTCACCCTGATAACCCGTCGTAAAGCAACATGTTCTTCATGTATCATATGTTCTATTATCGTGTTTCGGTTGGGGAAGAGTGTTGGCCGAATAAACATTTTTTAAGACCAACAAGTTTTTTTTTTAAATGACGAGTTTATGCCTCAACTTTAGCCATTGATAAAAATAGTTTCAAGTTTCTTCTTCGGTATACGTCATTCATAGTAAAAAAAAAACTAAATATTTTTGAAAAAAAAGAACCGACGAATTAATAGTTTATAACGAGAACACAGGTACAGACTATCTCTGTACAAAGTTTCAAGTAGAATAAATCAGAAGTCTGCGCGTTAAACAAACACAAAAAATACAAGCGGGCATCGTTTCACTTTTATATACTAGAATAACAATATGACCATTTCTGCACAATAGCAAATACTATTTTGTATTTAAAAAGTTCCATTATAAAATTGTCGCTCTCTTCTTTTATTAAAATCATTACATACACCCACATATACAACCACACACACACACACACACACACACGCGCGCACACACATACACACACGTATACATATTACTTCGTATACCTTGTTTTTTTTTTAATCAACTTGCTTTTAAAACTACTATACACGATACACACATTATTTTATTAATATAAAAATATAATAACTATTATATGTTTATTAACTTTTTTTAATTGTGTACTAATAAAGAATATAGTATAGCATTGTATTACTTATAAACATATATATCAAAATTTTTCATCAACCGCACAATTGGATCAAATCACTGCACAATACACTAATTACTATATTAAAATAAAAAAATATATTAAATAAATATTAACAGAGCGACGTGATAAGAAAACGTTGTGTACGGAAAAGTTGTTAGGAAAAACTAATGCTGGAATTTGATACGGATTAAAATATTTGTCAATTCTATGTAGGCTGATGATAATGTCAGATAACATAGTAAACTATGTAATGTATGTATGTACGTATTTGTCTAATTGATGAGCGAACACAGATGATTATGACGATGAATTCATATTGAAAAAAGTTTATAACACTTTCCCTGGCGTAAAACAGTAACAGTAATGTGTATTGCGCGCGTGCGGGTTGTACACGCCTGTGTTTTACGGACAAATCCGTGTTCATTACGGGCGAACACAAGTGTTAACGTCGTCGCTACAAGATTAGGTATGGACATCTGTGTATTTCTTGATGATACACACATGTTAAAAACTAAATATTTTAGTGAATTGTGAATGCATCTTCAGTGTAGAGAAAATAGCTCCAGCTTAGTGCCGCCTCCCGCAACGCAAACCCGATCGATACGAGCGCCGCGGTCAAAGTGTCTTCATAATCTGCCCTAAAAACATTTTGTGTTTTGGTTAGAGGAGTGCGGTTGCTTGTTTACAAGCGGCGACCATCTCATTCCTCAGGAGTAGCAACGCACGCGCAACGCGCAGATGTTAGACAGGACAATACAAAGTAAAAATGAAATTTAATTTATAATAACTCACCAGCCCACAAAACAGTTTATCAATTTTCCTAATAATATTATTATATATTTCATTCCTAATATATATCTCATTGAACTGATTATATTTCATATCGTTTCCAAACATAATGACGTTACTATTTTGTATTGGCGCGGAGATGTTTGAAGAATTATTTTCGTTTCTGGCAACACACGCGTCCGCCATCTTCGTTATTTCCTTTTTCAAATCATCGTACGATTGTATGATTTGTTTTTCGAGTTTCACGATTTTGTTGTCGATGCTGTTCTCGTGGTCTCTGGTTTGTTTGACGTAGTGGTTGGTTAAAATCGTGTTTATGGTTTTGTATATTTTTATATCGTTTCGTAGTTTGTGAACTATTTCGAGTTTTTCGTTGACCTCGTTCGCGATTTCGATCATTCGGCTGTTGTCGTTTTGATTGTGTTTCGTGTCGATGGAACATTTTAGTTCCTTCAGCGCCGCCGTGTTCTTCTTTAAGTTCCTCACGAAGAGTTTGAGTAAGCGTTTGTGTGAGGGGAACTTCCTCGCCGTGGAATGGGAGGTCTTACAAGTCATTTTCACCGTTATTAATATAGGAATTCTAAACACTATATTAGAACACTTATAAGTTTGTCTCGTAAAAAATCTTTATTAACCACCTTTCACTTATTAAAGAAATACGACTACAATATCGATATACAGTGAAATAATATCTGAAAAATCGAGTTTTTTTTCAAAATTTCTTTCAGTCTTTTCTCTTTGACACACTTTTCGATTTCACTTTTTGAACAGGATTTGAGATATTTTATCAAAATTCACCGTTTAGTAACAGAACTAAGTTTATCAAAACACAACCATTGACTAAAACCACAGCAAAATTGGACTCGACCAAAATCGAAAGGTGTAATCGATATTTTTGGCATTGGCTCCGTAGATCGTGTGACTGCTTTATAGTCAGTTATAAGGTTCTACATGATTTTATATACTTTAATATTTTTTTATGATTAAAAATCTATTTTCATATTTGAAGAATTTGAGGAAAAGTTAATATTATATTTTTTTCTCTCTTTCTCTATTGGTCAACGTTAGCCAACAGGTGCTCAAAGCCGATGTACTGATACACTGTACCCTTGACGTTCATTAAGTGTGTGTAAATACCTTACAATGAAATAAAATATTTTAATTTTAATTTGAAATATATTATTAAAATAATAAATATATAAAAAAAATAATCGAAAAAATAGATGATCGTGATAGTGTAAATGGGATAAAACTGGTTTTGTCTAGTTTTGAAAATACGTAACTAAAGGTGGGAGAACCTTAGTTGCACCGGGGAAGTACCACCGCACTAATAATCCGCCGTAACGCATTACTTGTTTTTCGTTTGGAGAGACGGTTGCCGGCTACACTTTGAAACGAGACATCTTAATCCTCAGGAGTAGCAACGTATCTACGTTCCAACTCAGATAGGATTTCAGTTTTGTTTGTGGTTGTACGTGGATGTCTATGGGCTGCGGCTACTTAACATCAGGTGGTTTGCATGCTTGTTTGCTGCTCTTCTTACAAAAAAAGTATATTCTGCAAAGCAATTTTGATCGAAGTAGTTTAATAATACATAGTGATGTATTTTCAAAAGTAAATAAAACAGTTTCAATGCATTGACAAAATCACAAGTATCCGCTGTCTATTTATCAATAAATTTAATCACATTTTGAGTTTTAATATTTCTATAATATTAAAGTCAAATTACGACGTTTTGTTTTTTTTGCACATCACATCAAAGTAACCCATTGTGCCTTTTTTTTTGGTAAAATTTTAATTTGATTTGTAACACGTGCTCTGCACATAAACTGAACCTCGTTTTACTTTTTTGTTAACATTTTGAATTTGATTTTTAACCCTTCACTGCACTTAAACTTAGCAGATTAGGCTTTTATTAACAATTTTGTTACATTTTTAATTTGATTTTTAACACTTCACTGCACTTAACTAATCAAATTGCGTCTCGTTTGTGTAAAAATACTTGTATTTTAATTTTAACACTTCACCGCTTAATCTAGGCTTCTAGATGTAACAAAATGTTTTAGCACTCTTTAAGTACCAACACGACAACAAAGCCTACAAACGTATGACGTATTAAAAAGAATAGAAAATCTTATAAATTTTCTTATTACAGCAATAGATCTCATTCACAAGACCACAGTCCGCAGTATACAGCTGATATAGGTATCTACGTCAATGCACGTTATCAAAAGATAAGGAGCTATTGTTTCCTTGATCGTTCTGAGGTTATGTAACGGCGGTGTCGACAGTTTAGGGTTCCGTAAGAACAGAATTCAAACGGTTTGAGCGGGGAGGTTCCACCGCCACACCCATGTTTACATGAAGTTTACTTGCTTCGGTAGGTGTGTTTGTGCTCGCTTAAGACTGAATGTGGAGCTTATATCTAAGATCAGGACAGCGTGGAGAGGCGTGGAGGCAGCGGGAGGCGGCATTAAACTGGAGCTTTAATTGTGTAGATTGAAGTTGCGCTGATTATTCGCTGAAATGTTTTTAACATCTGTATATCATCTACGAATACACAGACGTAATGTCCGTCCCCAGTCTTGTAGCGCCGACGTAACCACAGCGCTTTTATTCGCCCGTAATCTATACAGATTTTTACGTACACGACGTTTTACGTCGCAGGGAAAGTGTTAAAAACGAGGCGACCGTAGTCCTCGAGAGAAGCAACGCATCTGTTATCAACTTCAAGAGATACTCTTGTTTTTATGGAGTTGGTTACGATTACAGATGTCCATGGGCGGCAGTGACAACTTACCATCAGGTGGACTGCATGCTCGTTTGCAACGTCCATTACAAAATTTAGAGAAACCTCATTCTGAGTTGGGACCTGTACTCAATGCGGATAGTAATGAGGTAACGAACAAAATCTATACAAATAAATAAAATTTGAGTGTCTGTTTGTCATAATAAAATAAACCCTTGTTGCATGTGCTGTTATAGTCACGATGATGTTTAAATTTTTCTCGTAAAGAATGTTTTTTATCAATTTTAAGTAAACAAATCAATTGAGAAGGTAATACTGTCTTCGCTTGTATTTACTAACCGATAACAAAAGATTTATTAGACATCTCCTTTATAGTTATAGAAAGGTCTTTGTCAAAGTATGTGACGCGGTTAAGGCTGTATCGAATAAAAAAATACCTAATAGCGGTATTTATCATAAAATTATTTATTATTATTTTATTTAGTTCCTTTGTATTAACATCTCATCTTGACACCCGAGTGTAAACTATGTATAATCGTGTATCGTACTGTCATCATCACAATACGAAATTAACACATTTTCTTCACCAACAAAATTATAAAAGAAGACTGATAGACGGGAGTTCAAATAGTCATCTCTTTGTAGTGTTCGTTTGGACTACTCAATTGTCAACCTGACACTTGACAGTTGACAGCGGACAAGATTATTTATTATATATATTTATTCATAGACTAACAGTTTATAAGACGTAGATTTTCGATTTTATCTTCAAAATGTCAGACATCTAAATGATGAATTTAGAATAGACATCTCAAGAAGATGGATAAACTACAATAACACTTGTGACTACCTATAATTGGAATTTCGTGTATATAGAATCTTAAGTCTCTATATTGTTATGTTATAATACCCATGTATATTATTCTGTTGGTGGTTCAATATATAAATAAATAAATAAAGAATGAACGAATGAATGAGTGAGTGAGTGAGTGAATGAATGAATGAATAAAGAAACACTTGAAGATACCCATAAGTGTGACAACCATCGAGCCACAGATCGCAATAAATGGAAAGAAACATCATCCTCAACACAATCCTCAACACTGAGGCATAGACTAAATAGAAGATAAGAAACTTACATATAGATAAAAAAATATCGTTAGTAAAACTGCCACAGATTAAACAAGGATTTATAGATAGATAATATACATAAGTCATTATTTTGGCGATAAAGTTTCAACACTTGTGAGTTGAAATTAAAAATTAAGATGAAGTTAAATATATACTTTCATTGTCTTAGTTTCGGCTTGAAATCTATCATAATGACATTTTTTATTTATTTATTTTATTTTTTATTTATTTATTAGGTTTACCAACGATCGTTACATTGATAAGAACTTAAACTATTTACATACTAAACATAACAGATGCTATGTGCCGATACGTGAGGCGTTTTTTGGCGATAATGTTTAACAACTTTTGAGATGAAGTTCAAAATTAATAGAGAATTAAAGTACGTACCTTAATTCTCTTAGTTTCGGCTTCAAAACCCCTATCGTAATGACATAGATATATAACCCGTTTATTTTGGCGGTAAAGTCCAAACATTTTTGAGATGAAGTTAAAAATTAATACGAAAACAAAATACATACCTTCATTCTCTTAGTTTCGGCTTCAAAACTCCTATCATAATGACAATTCGCGTACACCGGTGAGTATTGTGGGTTCCTATCGTACGCCGGCGAAGGGAGACAAAGCGCTTTCGAGACATTCAAGCCTCTATTATCACAGATTCTACCGTATTCACCCTTACTATCTACATTAGCTTCATTATCCTGTCTCAGCTCATTCCGATCGATATTGCTTTTGTATACATCCAAATTGTTTTTACAATCAATATTTCTGTCGCAATCTTGCCGTCTGTCGACGTTAATCTTCCCGTAGATGTTATTGTCTGGTCGGCTCTGTTGGTCGTTGTTGACCTTCTTCAGCTTGTAGTCATTTCTCGTCGTTTCGTCGAAGTTTCGTACAATATCGTCGATTTTCGTCTTGTTCCGTATCGCCACGTTCGCGTACGAACAGTTTTTAGGATCGATGATGTTGTTTTCGTTGAGAACGATCATCTTCTGTTCCTGCTTGACTTTGCTCATGTAGTTTGGCAAGTTTCTGCCACCGAGTACGTCTTTCGCCGGCGTGTTGACTGTCAACGAGTTGGAACTGAACACCTTTGGAGATATTTCCATCTCGTTCGACGTGTAGAACTGTGAACGTCCGACACATTTCTGTTGCTTCGCGTAATATTCGAATTTCGACACTTTCGCCATTATGCTGCCCATTTTGGGTCTGCTCTCTTGATCTGAATTCGAGTCGGATTGATCTAGATCTTTGTAAGGCTTCCTGGGAACTGCTGGGGGTTTTTTCCGGGACATCTCTTTGAGCGTCATGTCTAATTCTTGGTCGAGCTGTGTTAAGGCGTTATCTTTGTATATCTTCTGTATGTTAGTGTTTGGGTAACAATGGTTGTTCGGTTCTGTATGATTGTTGACGTAACCTGAAATTGGAATTAACAGTTCCATTAATATTTCTTACAACATGACAAGAACAGAATAACGTAGACAAGTGTAGTGCATGCTTTGATATATATACCATTGTACATTGTGGTGGCGGATTGTTGCGAAGTAATTTTTAACAACTTAAAAGCATGGATTTCCGCAAAGTAACCCCTACACGACAAGTTTCACTATCATCAACCGATTACTGTCCCAATGCTGGGAAAAAATGAGAAAGAAGAATAAGAATCTCAGAATAAGAAGGGTTAGTATATAGTATTTATTATTCCACCATGCTTGCCAAGTTCTGATGGGTACACTTCAAAGACTTTAAAGAATTTTCGGGAGAACTCTCTTGCATATAAGTTTCTTCACGATGTTTTCATGCACTATTAAAGCTATGAATTTGCTAAATGGTGGTTTAAACAGACTAAAACGTGGCTGTTAGTTTGCTTAATGACTGAAATTTATACATATTACTATATAACGTAACTAACGTAACTATATAGGTAAGTACCAGCTTACGATTAAGTTTTTAGAATCTGGTTTGCAACTGGTGCGAGATATTGGCAATTAAAAAACGTTAATCAACCGGGAAGGTACCACCGCCGCCCTCATAATCCACTATAAAACATTACTTGTGTTTCAGTCGGAGAGGTGCGGATGCCGGCTACACTTTGAAGCGAGGGGAACATCCTAGTCTTCAGAAGTATCAACGTATCTACGTTCGAGCTTAGACAGGATTTCGGTCGTGTTTGTGGTTGTACGTGGATGTCTATGGACTACGACTACTTAGCATCAGGTGGTTTGCATGCTCGTTTGCTACTCTTCTCACATTAAAAATACTTATTACAGACTACTAGATAAAGATACTTTGAAAAACGCTTACCAGGCGACACGCACTGCTCGTTCGGTTGGAACTGTATCGGCGCCATGGAGACGTGTCCTGAAGGCAGCACCGACTTCATCAGCTTAGCTTCCTCCGGGTGGTTGAAACGCAGGTAATTCGATCGACCAATCGTGAGCATGCTACCTGCAATCATTAAAATAATTGGTTACTTTACATAATATTGGTAAAAAAAATATTTTATATAATATTGAGATACTAGATAAAATACTATTATAGATACAAAAGCAAAATTTCAAGGTGGGAGAACTACAGTTCGGCGGGGGCGGACCACCGCCACACTCATAATCCGCCGTAAACCATTACTTGTGTTTCGGTTGGGGAGGTGCGGTTGCCTACACTTTGAAGCGAGGCGACCTTACTCCTCAGGAGGAGCGCCGTATCTACGTTTGAACTCAGATAGGATTTCAGTCGTGTTTGGGGTTGTACATGGATGTCTATGGGCTGCGACTACTTAACATCAAGTGGTTTGCATGCTTGTTTGCTATTCTTCTCACATAAAAAAGAATAATAATTCCTTTTTTATAAGGTAAGAGACAAATAAAGGGTATTGGATACAATTGTATTGTCGTCTACTCACCCTGCGACAATCTAGTCGGCTTGTCGGTGGGCAGTCCATCGAGCAAGGTACTACCGCTTAAAGGGTACAGAGTGACGACACCGTGAGAGTTCTCCACTCGACAGTGCACACTCGCCACTCCGGTACCGACGACATAGATGTCGCATGTCGGGTCCGAGCCTATCGTCACGCGACCTGGAAGTTAACACAAAAGATATTTTATTTTTATTTATTTTTAGGAACTTCGTTCTTTTCTCCAAGTACTCCACCACTTCGGATGCCTTTGTCGCCTTTGGAGCCGGGATATGTAGACATACGTCACTGGAACGACGTAATCCAGGAGATGGTTCGGTCCTGTTACTGCTGTACCACACTGGTTACGACAAAGCGGCTTTCTTTTTCTACGACGATTTTCTAATATGAAATTATCTATACGACTAGCTTTGCCGGCGACTTCGTCCGTGTTAGTATTATTTTATACTATCTGTTCCCACGACTTCGTCGGTGATGATTGATTTGGCATAACTTGATTTGTTAATCGTTTTCAATGAAAAAAAACACTAAAGGTACAGTGAAGCCCAACACAATATTATGCTAAAACTGTACTCAAAGCCGTTAAGGATAAGCCGTTTCTAAGATTAGTTTGCACAAACATACAGATATACAGACAAACAGACAAAACCAAAATACATTGTTTTGGGTTGTCTTACGATTTTTTTTTTATTTAAGAAACGGGCATGCAGGCCACCTGGTGTTAAGTGGTCACTGCAGCCCATGGACAACCACGTCCAATCTCAAATAG
>DWON01010431.1:0-10774 GCA_018251015.1 Phocides pigmalion okeechobee
GCCCGCCGGGGGCGGCCCCCCCGCCCCCCTAATACCCCGCCGTAAAGCAACATGTTCTTCATGTATTGTGTTTCGGTCGGGAAGGTGTGGTTGCCGGATACACATTATTGGTGGCCACCATTTTAGTCCTAAAGAGTAGGAACGCATCACAGGACACAGGAACACAAAAATACCACGGATAATTAATAAACATATTTTTTCTAAACGAAACTAGTCATTATAATTTGTATTCATGTAACGAACTTGATTATCATTGATATATGACAAGACATTTACATAACAAAATGATCGGTTTAAAATAACTTAAAAAAGCGGTCAAGGCTTCATTTGATTTTTGATAACGTGTTTCTTATTTATTTGAGTACGAAAAGAGCTAAGTGTATCTGCATAGTTAATATTAACTGTATTATAGAAAAATGCATTTAAATCTAATGGTGAGTTACAATGAAACAGACTTCAAAAGAAACTTTCTCAATGACAGAATATTATGTACGTCAAATTTATGGTGATCAGTTAAATGTTAAATATCAGAATCCTTTGATATTAAAGAGATACAACGGCAACAACCAATGTACGGATCATCCACGTACGCCTATTGGTTTGTTACTACTATTTTATATCATATTATAACACTATAAATATAAGACTATATTATAACACTATGAATATATAAATTTGCCACGAAGATGTATTCTATACATCGCAAACAATTAACCTGATAAACACTTTCAACCTACTTTAATTAAAATATTTTATGTAGTTTTTTAGATATGATAGTTTCGATCTTCGGGAATCCTTTACCCTTCGTATTCCTTTATATAATTTAATAAGTACTCCTGAAGAAACATTACAACACATCTCTGATCTCCAACGTTAGTAAAGTTAAATTCTCACATCAAAAAACCGTTTCTCTAACATTATCTCACGCGCAAAATGCTTTACTAATGTCTTTCTAGACATACAGATAAACGTTACTCCATGCAGTCGGCGTTCTTAAAAACGTTTATTACCAGCAAATGACGTCAGTTGTACATGGGGGCGTGTGACGTGAGAGCCCGAATCAGCTGTGTCAGATATATTTGGATAAGATCAAGCGGCAGATATTAATATTGATGATGGATTAGAAGAATTGGCGAGATAAAACGCAGCTAGATTCATCTAATTGGAACTTGAAGTTAACGCCAACAATGCATTTGATTTGAATCATTATGACAGTTAATTAGAATTTAACTCTGATGCCATTGATGATACTAAATGTTCAGCCATTAGCGTCAATGCCACAACTATTATATGGTTACGTAATTCGTAATACGCGTTTCTTATGTGACATTAAAAAAGTTGAACTTAGTGAAAATGAAATTCAAAATATGGTTAATTAGAATGTAACTCTGATGCCACTGATGATACAAAATGGCTAATCCTATAATTTATATCATAAATATTATGGTTACGTAATTTATAACACGCATTTCTTACGTGACATTAAAAAGTTGAATCTAATGAAAGTGTCATGGAAAATAAAGTTAATTAGAATTTAACTCTGATGCCACCGATGATACTAAATATTCTACAACTGTTATATAGTTACGTTTATAATACGCATTCTACATCGCATCTTACATGACATTAAAAGTGAATTTAATCAAAATGACATTAAAAATAACAAAGTTTGGGAAAGGAGTTGTTAATGATATTGAAGAATTTGAAAATAGCGCACGGGGTTAAAGAAGAATCTTTTCTGATGATGAAATTCCATACGTATTCAAATTCTGTCTGGAATGGAACGTACCTTCACATGTAAGTAGGTGTGATGGTTTAAGAAAAGAAACTATTTCTTCTTGTCCGTGCTTATGCCTATAACATTTAGTGATCACAACTATAAGATACACTTAGAGTCAGCTTAAGCGCCTACCAATATCTATCCAAACTTGTAACATGCATAATGTAAAAAACAAATCGAATTGAGAAACCCTTTCCGTTAGTTTAAAATAAGGAAAACGCAGTGAAGGAAGACATCTCAACGGACATCGCTGTAAGATTTAGAATATTTAGATGTCGCTAAAAGTTCAAACATTCTGGCCTGTCGCCAGACGGCGACCTAAGTCGACACCGGCGCCCACCGCCCGCGTGACCGTGCAGTTTTTTTAATGAAATGTAAGTAGCAAATGTGCATGCAGTCCAGTTAACGACAAGCGGTCACTACCGCTAATGGACATTTGTAACCCAGTCCATAAAACTAAATTATCTTAATTCGATAAGGAATGTACTGCTCTAGAGGACTACAATGGTCAACTCATAAATTATATAAGCGCAGATGTCGTTTGTTATATGACTTACGCTGAGTTTGATGTCTATTTAATAAATTGATCATTACGACAAATACAAAACAAGGGGTCCCACGAGTAACCTTAGAGATGCGATTTTTGAACAAACATTTTTTTTTTAGTCTTTTGTCTTTGATTTTACGTTTTCTTCTACATTAAATATTCAGGGTGTAAAGATCTAAAAACCTATGGGTATGCTACTGGAACAGAACGGTGCGCAGAAGTAAAAACATTTTATAGTGGCAAGTATTTTTTTATATGTCTGTCCCATGTGTGGTTTACTTGTATTACTGTTTTTTCCAGCTCCCTTAACGAAAATCCATTCTTAAGCTTATTTCTTTGAAGTATATAAGTATAATATGGGTTCCATTGCCAAGGTCCGCTAACATAAAACCCACTTATAAACGTATTTCGTTTGAGTATGCGGGACTAACCTACCATCCACTAAAACGATTTTGGGTTGAATTTCACATAAAAGTTCAACTTCTACAGAAAAATATCATAGACTATATCCCAAAAATATTTAAAGAAATAATCGAACTCGAGAAATAAGTCTGATCGTATACAGGCAGAACTGGAAGTTATTAACTACTAGCGACCCGGCCCAGCTTCGCTCGGGTAATAGAGTTTATATTTACTCACAAATATATTTTTTCATACATACATTTAATCATTACCTAGTTGCAAAATCTAAATAAAGATACATCTATATTGAACGACGACTGAATTACTATATTGAATTTAATTTCTCGCCTAATTTATAAATTAAACTTAACTTATTGTACACAAAAACCTTCCTCAGGTATAACTCCTGTTGTCGAAAACTGTGAGAAAATCCGTCCAGTACTCTTTGACTTTATTTTACTCTTTGAACATCAGACAGGCAAACGCGATGGGGGACTTATAATTTATTTATAGATAATAGATAACGATTACTCCAGTCTGATGTCATATTCTTCATTTTTCAAACCCTCCATTCGAGCACAATTATATGGCCCCATAACAAGGTTGGCAATGTTTGCAATTATGCAACGGAACGAAATTTCGCCACAGGAAGTCCGAAGCGAATCTGGCACAAGGTGGATGATCTCATCGGTTCAGTGTTAGCGAGCAACCCGGCATAGAGCATTGTTTATTTTGATACTGATTACTCAGAGTACTTGACATTCGTATGTTTGAGGCGAATCAGCTTCTGAAGTTCCTCGATGATTTGCTTGATTGTGTTACGAGGAAGTTGCGAAAACGGTTACTGAATATTTAAGGCTCTATTGGTTACCATTGTTAGTCTATCTTAAAAACATCGTGATATTTTTAGTAATGGCTACTAAAACTATTTTTCTAAAAATATATTGAAGGTAAGTATTACATATATAAATGGCAATCGGACACCTTAATCCCGCTAACTCCTGAATTAAATATATACCAGAAAGTTACTAATACGTTATGGAACTTGGAAGTAAAATGTTGTAAAGAACTTTGTATCAAAGAAAATTTATAATTAATAGACTTAAAAACCGATTTCTTTTAAAAGATTGAGAAGATTGTATAAGAAGAATCATGTTAATAGATCATTGCAACCAATAGGCATATGCGTCTAAACTTAAAAATGACTGAAGTTCTATCAGAGTGTTTAGTGGCTGTTATAGCTCATAGACATATATTCCTTCATCCAACTTAAACGCGGACTGAAGTCCAATCTAAGGTCGAACGTTAACGTATTGCTAGTGCTAGAAATCGCTTCACTTGTAAGTGCAGCCGGCAACCATGCCGCGTCCGAAAAAAAAAACAAATTAAGTAATTAGTTTTTTTTTTACTCTACTACTAGTCCTAAAAAACAATAAGCAAACATTTTTTTTTTTCAATTTTATGTTCGCGCTGGGGTATAAAATTTTACGACATATCACTACCGGGGGTACGGGGTGTGAGAATTTTTTTAAAAACGCCTCACGTAAATCATGGCCATGTAATTGAAATATTAAAAATGTCTTTCAATTTTCCTAAAAATCTAAGACGAACATGCCAAGCACGCAGTTTGTAATCTCAGCTGTTCAGTGTTTCGCGAGCATCCGATACATTAGAGCGTTGTTTATTTTGGAGGCACTCACTCGAAGTGCTTATAGTGAACGTCCTAATTTATGTTTTAAGAATGTTTTTTCCAAACCGTTTGGATACGTTTGCTTCAAAACATAATATTAGGCCTGCTAAAACTCGGCTCTTTGAAACCTTAATTTCGTGCCAAATGCAAAAAAGGCAAAATTTCATGGAAGCTTCTGTATAAGATGCGAGAGCAAATTCAAAGAGAGAAATAAAAAGATTTTTCTATAAAGATTATAAGATCAACATTGTCATAAGTCGATAGGCAAATGTGGAAAAATATAAGAAAATACATTCAATCTTCATTTGCCATGATATGAAAATCAATAGAGTACAAATAGTCAAATATTAATACACAAGTTTAGCATATGTAAACACTGTAAACAATTATAAATATGAAAAAAGGCATATAAAAGGTGGCTCTCTCATTAAATAACTATATCTCTAAATCAACTTTTTATTAGAAGGAAACATGGAAGTGGTTACATAAATAAAAAGGGTATGGTTGTAACAGGGTTCACACGCATTCTTAACAAACATAGCCTGAATTGGCTGACTGGTTTGTTGACCTGAAGAAGGCGGCATCACTCGCCGTAACCCAAGGGACTAGACAGGTTGCCGCCCCAAGAAATGGACTCCACAACGCTGTTAGATAGATGGGAGAGTCAGATTCAGTTAGCATATTTTAAAAAATTGTTCCTAAGCAAACAGACTTTTGTAATTAGAACGCTGTCACACTTTCCCTGAAACGTGCACTACAGCTGCATGATTGACGCACAGACGCGCAGTTTGATCTGCCGTTTGATTGACGCGGTGTCCCCCAGAAGACGCCCGCGAAATTAGCGCTCTTGGCCGCGCACCAACAAGTTAAACCGATTTGTGTGTAACATAAAAACTGCACACAAATAAATATAACCACACGATCGATCTCGGATCAATCAAGATCGTCAAAGACTGAAGGGTGGAACTGTTAAAAACTACTGTACTGCCACGGTCATCTTAATGAAACTTGGAATCTATAAAATCCATGAATCATCCAGAACGCTCAGGACTAAACGTTTCCACCGTTAGAAACTTCATTCTTCAATCATTCTTCGTTGAATTTGAAGTCTAAAAAATCCACAAAACATCCAGACCATTCAAGACTAAAAGTTAAAACCGTCAAAAAATCTTCTAAACATATTTCATGTATCCCAATTTATAATGATTTTAATAATGGCATAACATGTTTTATCAACAAAATAAAGAAATAAATAAAATTCGAAGATAAAAATAAAGTTATATTCCGATCTTTATAAGTAATCATTTCAATTTATATATTTTAAAAGAGATATTAACGCTTAGACGCATTAAAGTTTGAACTTGTTTGAATATGTTTAATGACAATTACACAAATTTGTCTTATACTCTTTACACATTCGTGTCCCGGAAAGAATACACACAAGCTCAAATGTAGGATTAATTCTAGTAAGCGGAAGACGAATTTTGAATCTAACCTTGGACCTATATTTACCACTGAGAATTTAAAACTGTATCGATGTTAGACGTCGAAAATTTTATACGGGACGACAAGCGGTAATCATTTAGTTTATATTGTCAAACAAATAATACTTTACCGTTTCTTTTAGTTCTGTCATTCTTTATATTTCGGCGCCAATATTAGGAAACAGGTTGTAGGTTTAACACTTCAAAGTGAAGATAAGGTTATGTTAGTAATTACACCTGTATCGGTCGTAATATTTAAAGTGGTATATATATTTACTCTTCACTTTTTCCTATCTGGAATGGAAGGCGTTCATAGTACGTGCTTTGAAATATATACCATTATACATATGGGTAGCGGATTGTTGCAATGAAGTTTTAGCAATATATTCATCTATATAAGTTATAAGTATGTTTTTATGTTCGAAAAAGCGTTTAGGTCACCTGATACTAAATAATCAATTCATAGCTGTACTGACACAAAGACAAAACTTTAAACAGGATTCCAACAGTATCTTTGGATGACCTCAGGGTTGACGATAGAGTATGAGCGTAGGTGCATTGTGACTCTTGAAGATTGAGATGGTCGTTAACAAATTTATAATAGTGTTATATCCTCTTTTTGATCTTTGAGTAATAAGTGAGTAAATAAGTAATAATTTAGTAAGGAAAGACGAATACAATTCCCCTGTGACTTTCGTAAAGTTTTATTCTATTTGGAGGTAACAGATTCAGTGTGATTCTATCGAACGAATATTCTTAGTTGTTGGGTCAAATTATTTATTGTGATATATACTGTGAAACCATTGCACCGTCTGAAGAAAATAATTAATAGAATCTAAATACACGCAAAGGTGGAGTTCAAGAACATTAAGAAATAATTCACGTTAAACAATTCAGAGGTAACTACGAAATAAATACAGGTACGCGTGAAGCAATAAACGTAGTAATGAGCACTTGAGCGTGGAAACGAATCGATTTAGGTAAGTACTGATCTTGGCACAAGCGGATGAATAAAATGCGAAAACGTTATGTTTACATTCAAAATAATTGTTATTGTTTTACCGTGCCTTTGTTAAAAGTTATTTAAGATAACCAAACAGTTATAGCGTTAAATAATCATAGATTACGAAATCCACTCGAAAATAAACCCAATAGTGTTGCTCGTAAACACTTTGTCATTTATGAATTCCTCGTATAGCCTTAAATGTATTATTCATCACTCTTCTAGACTAAACAGAATCATGCGACTACCGTTTTGCGTCAAAAATAGGTAAACAGGTAGACATGACTAAAACAATATCTCGCGTGGGCCGTTTGATAGGCGTACAAATAGAAGGCAATGAAATATGTCCCATGTTTTTAAAATGCTTTTGCACAGAGTTGCTTTTGTCTTTTCAATTAGCTGGAGCTAACGCGAAAAAGAGAGTTAAAATAATTTAAAATACGCTATTTTTGTCTCTGGCAACTAACATATATCTGTTCCAAACATGTTTTGTGTAAAAACAATTCTCGTTCGCTTATTCTAAACATTTCTGATTATCTAACCTTACCCAACGAACATTTGTTTTCGTTTCACTCACCTTGTAAAAGCTGAATCGTCGCTTGATACTCCGCAAGCTTTTCATCTACGTAGCCCTCTTGCGACTGATTGGCGATGATCTCGGCCGTAGACGGTCCTCGCTCTTCGTCTTCTTCGTATATCATAGGGCGTGGAGGAGGCGGAGGCTCTAACGGCACTCCCGCGTAATCGTACTCGCGTACCCCTTCGTAAGGGTTCGAATAAAAGTATTCGGGACTCTGACCGAGTGTCGGAGACATAGGATAGGGAGAGATCGAAAAATGAGAGCTTGGTGATGGCGAATGCTGCCTCAAGTGTGGTGAATGCAATGGACGGAACGGTTTCGGTGACGGCTGGACTGGAGGCGGAGACACGATGGCGGTGGAGTGCCTAGGTCCAGATATGAGAGGAGGTGGGCTCGGTGCCCATGGTGATGGGGGTCTGTAGTGGAGAGGGGAAGGGGGGCCTGGGGGACGCGCACGGCCGCGTCCTGGCGGAGGCTGCGACATCTCGCGGATTGAATCTAGTCAACCCGGTGTGTCACGCCTTAATCTGCATCGCTGGAACAAAAGAGAACCATATTATTGTTTGAAAATTATACTTATATATTTATTTATCATGATAATGAATATCTTAAAACAATAAAAATCTTAAAAGTAATTATAATAAAAGCCTAACCTAAACAATCTAAAGGGAATCCATGCTAATGCGGCATGATTCCAAGAACGCTAACTGCATTCCCACGTTGAATAACAATTGCAATTCTCTGCGCGAAGTATGAACCAGCCCTCTTGTTACCGACGTGAATTATTTTTCGAAAATTATTCAAAACATGACCCTTAACCTACATAAGCCTTTTTAGCTTCAACGATAACATCATGCATATTTCAGCGTCAACGTCATAAATGGTGGAGGCTTTTTATTTTCCTTGGTGGGAGCTATTATTTCAAATGAAACATGTATTTCGTGAGCCCTCGCGTGCCAGCTACTGTCTATTTTCGGCAGTCCCTAAAGAAAAGGGTTACGGCCCAGATTTAGAAACGAAATAGCACCATTAGTTACAGAAAGCAGATGCCCAATGTTTATTAGCTACAAATTGATTCTTAAATGCACCGCTGATATCCAGCAGGTCACCTTAAGAGATAATTCGAGTTCAAGGGTTTTGTTACTACACAGTGAGAACGGTATATGAAAATAAACGTGTCCTTTCTTTCTTTAATATAACGTAAGCTGTGACCTGTCGTTGACCTTCCGGATTTTTAGTGAACACTCTAAGTCTGTATATTCTCTGAATACTGACTGTGGCGCTTATGTATTAGATCGGGTCAGCGTTGCGAGAGGCGGCACAAAACTGGAGCTTATTTCTCTAGACGGAATACGCACCGATTATATATTTTTTGCATCTTTGTATCATCTACAAATACACAGACGTAATGACAGCCCCCAGTCTTGTAGCGACGACGTTAACACAGCACTTTTGTTCGCTAATCCATAAATATTTGTACGTAAAACAAAGGTGTGTACAAGCTGCAAGCGCGTTGCGTCAAGTAATACATAGCAGTGTTATACGCAGCAGGAAAAGGGTTAATTATAACCAGATTTTTTAAGATAAGAGTGAATAGGCATCTTCTAGACAAGCGTGTTAGATCATAGGTCACATTTCAGTAAACGAGATTACGGTCAAACACGAACCTATTTTTAATAACAAAAAACCTTTTTTTATTTTACGTAAGTAATTATAAGCCAGAAATACATTATGAAACATCATGTTTTTCCAGAATCATGAAAGTAATTTAGCTGTCACGAAATGACCAACAAAAAAAAACAAGATGATAAAAAGGGAGCTTCACCGATAAGTAAAAACAGATGCAGCAGCTGACGAAGAAATAAGTAACAAGAAAAAAGCGCAATTATTTCTGCATGTTTATTTACAGGAGACCTACATAATGTAGGACTAACCTTGCTCCGGTTGCACGGTTGAACCGCGGGATATTTTAACACTTTGACTGCTACGATCATATATTAGATCGGGTCAGTGTTGCGTTAGGCGTCACTAAGCTGCAGCCATTTCTCTAGACTAACGATACGCTGTCAATACACTGAAACATTGTATTTTAGCATCTGTGTCTCATCTACGAATACAAAAACATAATGTCCACTCTCAGTCTTGAGTCTCCGACATAAACACACCACTTTTGTTCGCCCGTAATTCACAGATTTGTACGTACAACACAGGTGTGTACAAGCCGCAAGCGCGTTGCGCCGCACAATACAGCAAACTTGTACTCCGCATGAAAAGTGTTAAAAAGGCGTAACCACACCGTCAAGCAAATAATTCTGGACACTTGCCAAAGGAAATTTGACATCTGACATATTTTTACAGTAATGGAGAAATTAGGACTTGTTTAACTGAATGAGTCATTGTACGTGGCGAATTACCCAATAAACATGACGCGTTCGATCGAATCAAATGTTTCAACTAACATCACGTTCGCTTGTTACCGTGTTGAAATTACAATAGTTTCCTCGTAAAATTCTGGGATGTTAGCTTTTTGATGTCAAACATTAATTGGCGCGCCTTTGGGATAAGAACTCGTATACCAAGCGGCATCTCGTGACGGCAAACGGCATAACGCTGTTGTTCTGTCATATCCTTTTTCTACCACTTCTATAATCTTTATTAATTTATATTGTTCATATTACATATATGAACAATATAGATGAATAAAGATTATACGAATCATGCGAAAAATATAGGTATATTTTATTAAATTATATGTTTAATTATTTCGTTCCAAATTTATTTTTCTTTTTCTTTAATTTGTGCAATATATTGGCGCATTTACATTTTGTGATTTTTGTTGTACAAATTCAACTGATAAAATGAAATACAGATAAAATGTTTCAACAAAGTTTCATCACGAAAACTAGCGCTAAACCATTTCTATTACTAAATATATTTATTATATATTTTTTAACAACTATGCACTATAAACAAGCTTAAGCATTTTTCTTTATTTTGTGAATATATTATTACAATAATTAATTATATTCTAATCGATTAGTTCGTACATACTCGTTTGGACTAAGTTTATATAACTATCCAAACACGTAGCTAAATCCGACAAATGCCTATACTAGCTATACTGGCTGTTATAAATTTGCTTATCCATTTATTGATAACTTAGAAGCATACGTTTTCTTATTTTTTTTATTTATGAAAGAGTAAGAAACGATCATGCAGGCCACCTGATGTTAAGTGGTCACTGCAGCCCATGGACAACCATGTCCAATCTCAAATAGAACAGAAGTT
>DWON01010432.1:0-10774 GCA_018251015.1 Phocides pigmalion okeechobee
GAACTTCTGTTCTATTTGAGATTGGACGTGGTTGTCCATGGGCTGCAGTGACCACTTAATATCAGGTGGCCTGCATGGTCGTTTCTTAATCTTTCACAATAAAAAAAAAGAAGTTTCGCGCGCTTTTCTCTGTCACTCGTAAAAATGGCGTCCGATTGATGGCCAGGAGCTTGCGATTGATACAAATTACAAAACGACAAACAAATATGCACCCGATGATGTTTATATTAGCGTGTTGACAAATCTAAATAAAATACGACCGCATGACGCAGTTACTTCCGCTCGAATAGAGTTAACAACTTTAAAAATGTTCTGTTGACAAGTTTATATATTATTTTTACAGCTAAATATGTCAAAATTTGTTCTTAATACATTTGACATACTGTAGAATTGCGGGCTCGTCTATATTTTATATAGGTAGGGTTAATTCAGCCAGCAAACTCAATAAAGATTTTTTTTCATATTTAAAAAATCGATCGTGACGAGACACCTAGCAGATATGAAATTGATCGACATTGACAAATTTACAATTTAAGTAAACTAGTATTTAAGTTTTATAATAAAGTATATAAACGGAAACGTAAAGTTCCGTTAATAAAATAAACATGTATGCCATCTTAGTGTCATTAAAACATATTTCGAGAATATACATACAAGGTAATTAAATAAAGATTACAGAGCGTTGCCGGAGGGAAGGTGTGATAGCACATCAAAACACATCGATTTACCATCAACTAATAAGTCTGGCTAACCTTCAAGGTGCACCAATAATATTTACATATCAAAATTTTACTGTATAATGTTTCGCCGTGACCACGAGCCTTGCAACTAGTTCAAAATATCAGCAATCAATAATTAAAAATCGTTAACCGAGATTACCCGGTACATATTAAAAATGAAAAAACTTACTGTATAATGTCAATCAGAAACCTGTTTACATTTGCATCGTCAAATTGAAGCGTATATGAATTGAACGTATATTGCGTTATTTTTAATCTGTGTATCGGTGATTTTCGCATGAATTTAATTTTCGACTTTTTGTTTATTTAATCTTTCTCGCACATCCGTTGGTGAGGTTTATTAGCTGCATTAAATACCGACAGAGGTTTATCGTTAATTTCGTAATATATACACAGTTCTGATTTTTGTTTGGCTAAATAAACTACTTACATACAATAAAATTAAACTACGTTTTAAATATATTCCTACACTTTACTTTCATGCAATATCTTAGCTTGACACTTTTTTTTTGCAGTGTAGTTAGTACCTACATAATATTTTTAACAAGTTTTGTGTTTTGTAAAATAAAATTAAAAGTTGCTGTCATTTTTAGGCTCTTCATACATGACTTACTACGAAATAGCTTTCTAATCCTTGTCACTCGAATTGTATTTTAGTTTGCTTCATGTGGCTCCATGTTGCTGCAAGTAAAAAAAACTACTATATGAAAAAAAAAGTAAAGTTTGCAACATTCCCAAATAAACACAGTTATAGAATATTCTTAGCTTGAAAAGTTAATTTATTTAGAAAATAACAAAATCTAATACTTATAGTTACAACTTTATGCACTAAAATATTTTTTCTATGCTTACAAGCTTTTTTTTGCATAGCATAAATATGGAAAATATTAAAATTTAAAAGGTGCTCAACTAATTCAAAATTAGTTTAGCCTAACCTGCCCAAAAATGAGTATTGTTTAAGGATAATGTATATTTTAAATAGCTAATTAAAGTGTCTTAAAAAAACTATTAGAACATATATACACTACGTTTTATCATGATATTAACATTAAAAAAGATTCGAACAAACCATAGACAATGCAAAGATTATAATCTTAAATCAACTTTTAGGTTACAATTATTGCCAACATTATGACGTACAATAGATAAATTTCACATTTTTATTCCAATCAACGTGTCGTAGATAAATTTAACATTTTACCTTCAAATATTCATCATACTTTATTCGTTCGCTAATCATAGCAGCAGCCGCTCTGAAAATAAACACGTCATACGAACAAAAAATGCATTTTACAGAGGAAAGAAAATTTATGTCTTTGCTGAAGGAGCGGCGACAGCACCTTCGGATATTTTTCTTTTGTTTTCACTGTGAATTAAACACGATATGAGTTATTTTCAAACGTCCTCAATGTTTAGACATTTTTACATAAAAAATATTGTTATATTTTTGCCATCATCTATAATAATTCATATTAGTCAAGTTTTCATAAATTCTTATAGATTGTAGATGTCGTGAATGAAGTATCTGTTTATAATTTTAATGCGTAATAATATATTTTGGACAATAGAAGAAATTATATTGTTTGCTCTTTTTAAAATTTAATTTCAAATTTTTATGTTAGTAAATAAAATGTGAAATTCAAAATATGGAATGTAATTCTGAAAAATGATTATTTTTGTTATTATCAATACAAGTAATTATAGACCGACATTCAACGAACGATTTTATTGTTATAAAAAAAACCTAACCTTCGTATATATCCCGACATCGCACATTATATAGCGGCCGGTCTCTTGATTTATGCGTTTCCAATCGCACGCTCGCGGCTATTTCTATGCGGCACCTCTGCCATTACAGCTATGTGCGAGAAATACTAGCCTGTGTCATGACTTTGTACTGTATATAAACTAAAATACTGCAATTAATTAAAGGTGATTCAATAATAGTTCGAGCGGGGAGGTACCATCGTCGCCCTCATGGTCGGCTATGAAACAGTTGTGTTTTGGTTTATTACAATTACAAGCGAGGCGACCAAGTCCGTCCTCAAAGAAGCATCTAGGTACGATAACGTGACAAGAGAGCTGGTTCATATCTCGCGTAGAGAATTTGGATCGCTTTCATTTGAGAAGCTAGCATTCTTCGTAGCATGCCGAATGAGCACTGACTCCTTTTAGATGGTTAACGCTAGGCTTGTATTACTTTTACTTATGTAAAATAATCCTTTTTCGTGTTTGTTCAGTTCCACGGAAAAATGCGAGATAATCCGTGACCGTGACAAGGCCTGAGGTACAGGCAATCTGTGTACACAATTTGAGTTAGATTAAACCAGTCATTTTCATATCAAAAACACACACAATCATAACAAGGAAAGGAACTACATTTAAATTTTATACATTAGGAGAGTGTAGACAGATATTTTTATAAAACTGAACAAACTAAGGTATAGTCCCTATGATGATAAATGAACTTTAAGTGGCGAACAGACTTATAGTTTAGGTAGTAAGTGGTCGCTGTTGTCCGTGTGTATCTATAGCCAACTGAGTTAAAGGTGGGAGAACTATAGTTCGACCGGGGAGGTTCCCCCGCCGCCCTCATAACCCGCCGTAAAGCATTACTTGTGTTCCGGTTGGGGAAGTGCGGTGATCGGCTATACTTTGAAGCGAGGCGACCATCTTAGTCCTCAGGAGTAGCAATGTATCTAGGGTCGAGCTTAGATAGGATTTCAGTCGTGTTTGTGGCTGTACGTGGATATCTAAGGGCTGCAACTACTTAACATGGTGGTTTTCATGCTCCTTTGCTACCCTTTTCACATCAAAAAAACTCTATATAGTACAGAATTCTAATGTAATCCAATCACATGCGTGTTCCTGAAGTCTAAGATTCACGTCTCTTATCAAACATGTCCTCATTTTCATTCACAAGTTTCATTTTTACTTTTTAACTTTAACATATTTTTTACTTTTGAAAAAAGCCTAGATTCCCATTTTTCGAGCACATCGGTTCATTGAACGAACGTTTGATTTCCCAAATTTAAAAGGCGCAGATACAGACAACGAGCTCCATTTTTTTTTCCACATGAAAGGAAGTAAACCTTTGATATACAATTAAATGCATTACGTTGAGAGGCTACAGCAAGTAAACGAATCTCCGAACGCACTCCGGACGCCTTAACGATATTTACAAAGCAAACATTAGTATAATCTTTGTAACCATAATAAACGAACGTAATCGTTCCATTTTAGATTCAATTAGTAAATAATAATAATAGTGTTGTGAGGTGTTTTTATTATTACTATTTTTTATGTGAGAAGAGTAGCAAACGAACATGCAAACCACCTGATACATAGACATACAACCACAGACACAATTGAAATCCTATCTGTGCTTGAACGTAGATGCGTTGCTACTCCTGAGGACTAAGATGGTCGTCTTGCTTCAAAGTAGCCGGTAACCGTATCTCTCCAACAGAAATAAGTAATGCTTTATGGCGGACTATGATGGCGGCGGTGGTACCTCCCCGGTCGAACTATTATTCTCCTACCTTTTATTCTACTTAGTCGACGTGGTAGTCTATGGTCCAACCTATTATTCTGAGTAAAAACTCGTGCCCTGTTTTGTTGTTGTACTAATATTATATTTTTTATTAAGCTTTTTGAAGTTATCCTTCTTTGGCGCGTTAGGGAAAAATGATGAGAGTAAATTATAACGTTGCGCGCACGCCGCCACAAGAAACCGACGCCATGAAATTAACTAATTTTGTACTAACAACGTTACTGTTGGTAATTCGATAAATTGCGAAGTGATTAAAATAATTAATTTATTTTAATTATATACACTTTTCTTTCGATGTATTGAATACCTTTTTTTCTACTATTAGTGTCCTTTTCTCTACAAAGATAGCATAACGCGAAGGATAAAATTTTAAGAAAGATTTTTATCTTGTTACGCCAAAGAAGTATAACTTCTTACATGCTTACATAAGTACAGACACACCTTTTTTTTAAAACAGCAGATCGACTAGAGAGGTACCCTGACACCCGTATCATTCGTGAGGTAATTGAATTTAGCTCTCAAAGTGTCCAAAAGCAGGCACTTTTGATATTTTCTAGATGAAAACGAGTCTACGTTATTGGATATTTACAATCTAGAACGGTTCGGGAGGTAATACAGTTTAGCCTTCAGGGGATTTCTATGCAGGAACATCACATAGTTTTGTCACATAAAGAATAACCGATAAATTAAGTTTTTTGAAGTTAGTGTATTGTATCCTAACATATTTCTTGTCGCTATTTGTTTAATTTCGTCCCACAAAAATTCGAGATAACGTTCAAAAAATGGATTTCAATTTGCACTCCCAACAATAATATTTGGTCAGATCATCTAAAATAAACTATTTCTAAACTATATAAACTCAAATTGACGTGGAAACGAACGGCTACTGCAGTTCAATTGGTTCTAAAATAAGACGGCTAAATATGGTGCGGCTATGCGCATAGCTATTTGTAATGAATAAATTCTGAACAGATATAAGTATGTTATTACATAGATTAAACCCATTAAAATCAAAATTTATTTATTTTATTGAAAATATTTCGTCCATAATCGTTTTGCTAGGTGCTTCGTCTTTGAAATTGCGGTAAAAAACTTTAAATTTATAAAACGTTATTTGCACCTTTTCACAAAATGCTTCACTTTTCAAAAAGTGGCATAACATTCTTACCATATAAAAAATGTAAAACCAATTCACACTTGTCTGGTATGGTAAAATCAGGCCTAGACCTTTTTATTCGCAGACTTTTTCCTACCTGTCCCTTAGCCAACAGGGCGCTTAAAGCCTTAAAGTAAATGTTAAAATATAACTTAGAATAACATAATACGTGTATGTTAATACCTTGTAATGAATTAAATTAATTGAACTGTCTTGAATTGAATTTTGAAAGGATATCCAAATCACCAGCACACAAATGAGCTGATGTTGAATTAAGTTAATCAAATCTGAGAAGCTTGAACAATTATAGACGACATATTTTAAATTACTCGACCCAGTGAAACTTTAGTAATTTTAGATCACACGTTTTTATGATTTAAGTAAAGAAACCAGACTTGTTGCAGTGACCATCATTACAGCAGTTTCATACAAAAGGCATTTGACACACATTGACAATGAGTCTACTGTTTATTCCTCATTCTCACTGTTGAGCAAGGGCATGTCCTCTAAACTCGGAAAGCTGGGTTAAGAAGGGATTACGTTATCCCAGTACGGATTGGGGCTAATCGTATTAGAAATCACTCATTTTTTGGGGGTTTTATATTCTTGAACGTGTAACGTCAGATGCTGATCTGTTTCAATTTGCTCTCATTGGTTTGCTCCTCGAATGGACAAATGCCCTGTGCGAATTGGTAAAGTACGATAGGTTTTAATGGAAAGTTCTTTTAGGATTTTACTACATGTAATCATTATTATTAACACATTATTATAATTAACATAAAAGCTCTACAACATTTTAACACTAGCGATCACCCATCCGATTTCCGGCCTCGACTAACGTTGCTTAACTTTGCAGATCGATTTGATAAAGTTGACAATCTGTACAACAACATTATCTTGGCTTAGGAAAATGACAAGGATATGTTCATTTTTCACGTACATGCAACATGGGGACGTTTATCGTCCTGAAGTATTTTCTGAATGCTATGACATAGAGTTGCAAACGAGTTGCAAAACGTCTGAGTTTTCGTTAGGCTAAATTATAAAAAAGAAGAATAACGTGAAATCCGCCCAAAATAATGACAAAATTTAACTTTTTAAGCAAGTTAATTGTGGTGGCGGATTGTTGCAAAGTAATTTTAATAACAACTTAAGTTAATTTCATATCTATATACTCAGCGTCTTTTTCGTTTATGATGTTGAGGATATTTATAAGTTTTTTATTTTTATTAGAACAGAAATACATATTTACAATAATGAAAATCTTAAAAGTAATTATAATTTTTATTATATATATCTTACTAGCGACTCCGCCCAGCTTCACTCGGATAATAGAGTTTATATTTACTAACATTATTTTTCTTTCATACATGCATCCAGTCATTACCTAGTTGCAAAAACTAACAATTAGAAACATCTATTTCGAACGACGACTGAATTACTATATTGAATTAACTATTTAATTTCTCGCCCAATTAAAAAAAAAACTTAACTTATTATGCACCAAAACCGTCTTCAGCAACCACCCTACCTGTTGTTGAAAACTGTGAGAAAATCCATATAGTACTTTTTCAGTTCGTTGCGAAACGATAGACAGACAGACGGAGACATTGTTTTATAATATTTATAGATTATAATATTTATTTATTCGATACTAAATCGTAAAGTAGTATTCTGCCAAATGAATTTAAATTATCGTCTTCCCTAGGATCTGCCCGCTTTGTTCTATGAAGACGGCGTAATACTAATTGCAGCTATATTTAAACTTCTTGTTTAAATATTAATCCTCATTGTTATGAGGTTTTCATACACTAGTACAAGGAATAACAAAATAAAGTTTATTATTATTTTATTACTTTGCCGAAATCCATGTTTAATTATTGGATATACTTACGTTAAGACACTAGCTCTTGTTTACAGCTTTGCTTACGTAGAAATCGATATTACAATAAATTCCAATAAATCGTGCGGCTTTATTTTTACTCTATATGTATATTTGAAGCAAATCTATAAAGGATTTTTTTCATCCCCATTTTACCTCCTTAGAGTTAATTTACAAATTTTGTTTCGTAGTGCTAAGTTACGTTTTATAAAGGACGTAAAAGTATGTTTTAGGTGGGAATAAGAAGTCAGCAATCGTACATCCCCAATCTGACCATTGTTTTACTTGTCCAAAAATCAGGATTACTATTTAGCGGTTTCGGTTGAAGGTTATAAATTTTTATTTATTTTTTTATCTAATATGTTAAATGATCATTCTTTATGCCGTGAACTCTTTTCATGCTCCTTTTATATATATGTAGATGCGTTCTAGGCGAAACTATAACCCAAAAAGAGAGAGTTATAGACTTGTAAACTTGATGCGCGTTTTCTTGTGTTTCTGTGGCATCATACCCATTAAACAAAAGGACCGCTTAGAATGTTTTATTAATTCGAAAACAGATTTTATTTTAGTTATTCTACGGTATTAAAATCTGCTCAGCGGTTTGAAAATTATCAGTTTTTATAATGCCGTATAAAATTTTATGATTATTTACATAGTCAACGGCATACATTTTAAAATATTGTAAATATTAATATTTTGTGTTGAATAAATTCAAATATTTTCCAAAAAAATGCAATAACGGAAACTATACATTGCAACACTGTTAATTGTGATGTTTGTGTCTCTGTCATGAATATACATTTACGTACAGAGAAAACTGTCGGATAAATACGAAAAAGTACCGATATCATGAATATTCGAAATCGGTAAAGCGAGAGAATAAATCAAATATTTTTATGATAATCGGGCCCCTGATGCGGCGCCGAGTATTTGCATAGAGTCAATGAAGCAGAAATTCAGACCACAGATAAGCACAAATTAAGTCCTTAGCTGTTGTGTTGTTTATGCCGTTTTTTACGGAGCGAAACGAGCGCTCTTTGAAAGGGGCCAAAATCAGCCGTATTTTATGTTCTATCAAATACAGAAAATGTATTTTATATTTAAACTTTCAATTTAAAATGTATTTTACCGCTCTCTGACAGTATATAAATAGAAGAAAAGAAACAAAAAATATTTTGTGTCAATTGAAATTTACTTGAGCTTGCCTATCGACTCGATGAGCTGTCGATTCAACTTATTAAATATATTACAACTTATTCAAATAACTTAAACTAAACAATTTCAAAGCTAATTTAAGTTCAATATAACGTCTTTAAATGTTTGCTATTACGGTTAACCATTACAAAATCGCTCAAACAATCGGAGGAAGCGCCGATTCTCACGATTCAGTTCACATTTACAGTTCCATATTTTAGAGTGAATAATGAAGTTAAGAGCGTAATGATGCTAATTGCCGGATCTCGGATTGCGCAAAGGTGGCTAACTGAATTCAGACCGATCAAGTTTGAAGGCCGTCTTATGAAATTGTTGATTTTCTGTTTAATTATCTCGACTTTTTATCTCTAAATATTATAAAAGTCAAAGTCCCCCGTCCCGTCTGTATGTCTGTTGGCGATAAACTCAAAAAGTACTGGACGAATTTTCTCACAGTTTTCAACAACAGGTAGTCATTCCTGAGGAGGGTTTTGGTGCATAATTAATTAGTTGTTAATCGAAATTAAATAGTTAAATTCGGTCGTCGTTCGAAATAGGTGTTTCTAATTGTTAGTTTCAGCAACTAAGTAATGACTGGATGCATGTATGAAAGAAAAATAATATAAGTACATAATAACTCTGTTACCCGAGAGAAGCTAGGCCGGGTCGCTAGTGTAAACATTTTAGCCGCGCCTGCGATTTCTTCCGTATGTACTAAATAATAGCGTAACTCCTTAAAACATCAGTTATCTATTAGTAACTTAGTGCAAGTCCCGTCAAAAATAATCCTGCCATATAGCGCTTTATGGGTTTTATATCTATAACAAAAATAAAGATATTTTCTAATTGTGTTTTTAATCACGCGTAAATAAAACAGTTACCGAAAAACGGGTAAGCCAGGCGGCCTACGCAAACGAGGAACTAATTTTCTAAAATATCTGCTACTGGCATGAAATAAAGGAAGTTAAATTTATTCTCTCTAAATCAAGTAAGTTAGCAGTAACTGAAAATCGTGGTATCCCGGAAGTGCATAAATTCCCCCGAGAAATCTTCCTGCCATTGCCTTCCATCCCCTTCTCTATTGTACATCGAAACTAAAATTCTGAGAGCTTCAACTTTAACTTGTCTATTTCGTCATATTTTATTTCATAAAACAGTGTTGCCTTAATAATGTTATATTCGGATTTACGACTAAGACTAGCAACCCGTTCCGCCTTTGCACCGCTGGTTTACGACATTTCATTCACATACCTTTGAAATTAACAGCTTTTCTGTACTATAATATGCGTGTAACATATTATATACATAAAAAACTTCCTATTGAATGAGTTTTTCTATTAATTAAACCGTAGTAAAATCCGTTACGTGGCTTGAAAAATCGAAGCGTACAGAGAGCGAAAAGCTACTTTGCTTTATACTATGTAGAGATAATATCTAGATATGTAATTTAAATCAACTCAAAAATAGTAGAATTTAGTGGCTTCTACGAATTCTACTTTACTCAGGACTATTAATGTTGATAGGCTTGTTTAATCAATCTATTGTAAAGCAGTGTCTCCTTGTAAATTAATTTCTTTTAAGTATATTTAGTATTTAATACAACGGCTGGGGTTGCCACCCGTACTTTATAATAAAGTATTTTTTCACGTGATTAAACTCTGTACTTAATGAGAATGACGCTCTCAAAAATATTTAATTTTGCATGATTTGGTGTTGTATTGCAACGATGCCGGTGTGACACTCAGAAGACTATAGGTTTTGGTAGTCATCTGGACAATAAAATTAAATTTCAGTTTTGGATCTGGATGCATGGGTATTCTGGATGTAAGTCTGATCTTTGTAAGCGTCCATCGCACTCACGACACCGTTACCCAGTCCGGGCGCTATACCCAACTTGAGACTAAATGTAGAAAGCGTTATTTTTATTATAAGTTAATAACAATACAATAGAACATAGCGATATTCCGGAAACTCGTAAATTCTGGCGAGCTTTCTGGCAGAACATCGGCTGTTCATGCGACTGCCTTCCTACACGTCGTAACCATAAATACAATATAGTATTCTCGTATAAAATTTTATCTATACTCCATAGTATTAGATAGCAGTCATAGACAAAGTGCATTTGTTTAAAGGTTTTACAAAACTGTTCTTGGACGTAAAAAACCGACCACCGCTTCGAAGAATGCCTCATTATGGAGTAAGCGGTAACAGAGTGGAGAGTTGCAGTTGCCGACTACACTTTGAAG
>DWON01010433.1:0-10774 GCA_018251015.1 Phocides pigmalion okeechobee
GTTGGAAAGGGTTCAGGTGCCTTGAACCAGTCGCTGCCTCCAAGGAGAAGAAGAGCGAAGGCCGCAGCGTCAGACCGTCACCGCCCCCGCTTATACTGGGAGGAAAGGTGAAGGTCAATGATCATCATCGATCCACTAACCTTCCGGAAGCTCCTTCTTAACGCTGCCCCGCAACCACAGTACGGTCACCTGACCCGCGACGTGAAGCGGTCAGGTGACCCACAAACTCAAACTGGATTGAAACTTTTTATGAAGTCGCAAGTAGATGCGTTGTTACTCCTGACGTTTAAGAGGGGAGCTTCGCTTTAAGTGAAGCCGGAAACCGGCAACACTATCCAAGACACAAGAGTTGTGTCACGGTCCATTACGGGGCCGGCAGTCCATTCCGGTCGAACTAGATTTCTACCATCTATCAAATATTTAGGTGTAGAAGACTTGCTAGGGAAATAACCGCCACATAAGAAGTTGTTCGATATTTTCATGTAACTATAGGCTATGAAATGCTGCATGATATTAACTCAGCAATGCCAGAGACGTGAATGCATGTTCCCCCTATACTTGTACTTCTTTTACTTATAATACTTATTTAACATTCACAACATTGTTTATGATTATTACCATATTTCCCCGGACTCATTCTTACTAAGTATATAATATTAGGTATATGAAATTAGTTAAACTGGCAACCCATTAGAATATATTTTAATGTAGTGTTCAATGAAAATATTGAAATACGAGGGGTAAACGCAATTTGCAGGAGGGTTCGAGGTGTGTCGCGGAAGCAGCGTGAGCGCAAGCGAGGGCGGCGCGGCGGCTCGGGGGCGGCGAGCGTGCGGCGGCGCGGCGGGCGGAGAGCTGGGCCGCGCTATGGCCAGTGAGGCCATGGGCACGGTGCTTCTGCTGCTGCTCACGTGCCTGCCCGCGTTCGCGCGCGGCTCGCTGCTGCAGCGCGCCGTAACCGCCGGGCTGGTCGTCGCTGTGCTCGTACAGGTACTGTTTACTACCATTCTATGGAACAATTACGTTTCTACATGTTTTTACTGAAGTGATTCTATGTTAAATTATTTAAACAAATCACGATGATGATAAGGATGATTACATATTATGATGTCGTACAAAATCCAAAGCGGAGTAATAAATACAGATAGAATAGGATTAGACTTAGAACTACTTACTAATTAGACACAGATAGTATGTATAGATTGTGTCGTCTTAAATTTGCAGTGCTTCGATCACATCTCCGGCGCAATGTTCAATCCAACGGTGACGTTGGCGGCGGCGGTAGCGGGGCGCATCGGGGCGGCGCGCGCGGCGGCGTTAGCGGCGGCGCAGATGGCGGGCGCCGCGGCGGGCGCTGCGGCGCTAGCCACGCTTGCGCCGCCCACCAGCCCGCCCGCATGCGTCACGCGCCCCGCGCCTGACCTGCCCGTGCTGCAGGTTCGTACCGACTATACATCAGTACACCTGTGAATGGTGACAATAATGTAGTACATTATGACGAGCCACCTGATAACTTCACATATGTATATACATAAGTGCGATATTCACTAACTTACCTATCTTTCATGAAGATTAGTTAAGCTATTAGTTATACTACATTTTACCCAGAAAATATTCTGGACTTAAATCGTGCGTAAAAAGTGGTCAGAATAACAAGGTGCACGCTGGTCAAAGAAAAATAGTTTATATCTTGTGGTATCTACTATCTACCAGGCATTGGGCATTGAGGCTGTGCTGGGCGGCTGCCTGGCTCTGGCCAACTGCGCGGCGTGGGACGCGCGCAACCGCCGCCTGCTCGACTCGTGGCCGCTGCGCATCGGACTCGCCGTCGCCGGCCTCTCGCTCGTGGGCGTGCGTGTCATTGCCTATATAATTACAAATTCACATCTTATGTATCGTAGAAATAACAATGAACCACTTATCATCAGAATCAGCAACTTCATCAAATTCAAATTCAAATTCAAATATTTATTTCTTTGTAAGGTGTTTACATACACTAATTGAACGTCAAGGGTACAGTGTAAAATCAATACATCGGCTTTGAGCGTCCTGTTGGCTACGGTAGACCGGGAGAAAAAAGCCGGCGGAAAAAAACTCGGCACTCTTTTTAAATCAGTCCTTGATGAATAAACAATACACAGTATAACTTTAGAAAGATGGTGAGCACACGAGACAGCTAATCGTATGTGTCAGAATCTTTCCACTGTCATCTGTACACAATTTCGAGTAAAATAAGGAAGAAGTCAATACAATTGTCACTTTTAATCCAAGTCAAAGCATGCTGTCACTTTAAATCAAAGTTAAACTGAGCTGTCACTTTTAATCAAAGTCAAAGCTCGGTAATTGTAACAGTTAATCTTGCACAAAACACCCATTAAACCTACCAAAGTAAAGTTACTAAATGCATAAATTCGCGCAGTCAGGCCCGAGTTGCGCAAACATTGCATCAATGGTTCATTGTGGGTTCGATTCCCAGACTTGATTTATCGTGAGTAAGAACAATAGTCTTATCTTTATTTAAAGAATGAACCTTGACATAGTGAAGCATTTTTTCAACTTCCCGTCTTGTAGTTTAAATGTTTTCTTAACTTCAGTTGTGTATCTATGATTTTTTACGTTGAAGTAGCAAATGAGTTGGGCCTGCACGTTTCTCTGTTCTCTGCTACTGATGTTAAATGCAACCCTGCAACCTATTGACATAACCACGTGCAACATCAAACAGGACTAAAGTTCGCTCCGCGAGATCTTTGCCGTTTGTGGGTAAGCGTAGCCGGCAACACGCCTCTGCTACCGAAACACAAGGAATATTTTACGGACTATTTTTTGCCACTGCTCAGATCTAATGAAAGGTGGGAGAATCATCGTTCGACCGGGAAGATACCACTACCGTCATAATAATCCGCCGTCAAGCATTACCTGCGTTTCGGTTGGAGAAGTGCGGTTGCCGGCTACACTTTGAAGCGAGGGAACATAGTGCTCAGGAGTAGTAACGTATCTACTTTCGAGCTCAGATAGGATTTCGGTCGTGTTTGTGGTTGTACGTGGATGTTTATGGGCTGCGATCACTTAACATCAAGTGGTTTGCATGCTCGTTTACTACTTTTCCCATATAAAAAAATGCATTGCTATTCTTTGTGGTTGCCGCTTGTAAGTATAGCCGACAATCACGCCTCTACAACCGAAACACAAGTAATGCTATACGGCGAACTATTTTTTCCCACTGTTCAATTCTAATATAACCAACCATTATACGGCCTATAACGCTAATTTAGTTAGTTAATACATGTTTTTGGAACCATGCCACATGGGCACGGACTCCCTTTAGATTGTTTAGGTTAGGTTTTTATTGTCATTAGTTTTAAGATTATCATCGTTGTAAACATGGAAAAAATAAAACAAATAAATGAATGCTAGCCTATATACTCGCAAGTAAGTTGACTCATAGACCAACACGCTCAGCTAAAACTGCTCAACCTAGGATCCTAAAATCATTTGGTTAATCCTGAGTACCCCGTACACAATAAAAATGTATAAATTTCGGAATAATATTATTTAAAGTCATATCCTAAAACCTGCAGATACGTCTTTTATATGGCTTAAATGAGCACTAAAACTGAATTTTGGAAATTCAACCTTTACAGGGGTAAAATATTTGTTAAAAGGGGTAAAACTGGTCGTATATAAAAACGCGTCACATCGGAATTATTGAGATGTGATTAGATAAAAACAGGAAGTTAAAAGAGACATGCTTTATGCAATTGTAAGATGTAACTTTACTTTCCATTTTATGGAATGACACATCTGACATAACGTGACATGGTCATTGAAAGGTTGTTTGCGTATTGAATCATTTGTGCGTGAGGTCGCACTGTCATGCTGACGACTTTTTGAGTTAGGTATGTTGGTACCTACCGTTAAGGTGTCAGAAACTTAAAAGTAGTAGAGCCTTAAGGGTGGTAGAGCCGTTAAAGCTCACGGGGCGACACCACCGCCACCCTCATAACTCACCGTAAAGCAACATGTTTTTCATGTATTATTTCTCGGTTGGAGAGATGTGGTTGCCGGATATACATTATTGGAGGCGACCATCTTAGTCTTCAAGAGTAGGAACACATCCGCGTCCATCCTTAAATAGAACTCCTGTTCTATTTGAGATTGGACGTGGTTGTCCATGGGCTGCAGTGACCACTTAACACCAGGTGGCATGTTTGCCCGTTTCTTACTCTTTCGCAATAAAAAAAAAACAACTTTTACAATCTAAAGGGAGTCCGTGCCCACGTGGCATGACGCAAAGAACGCTAGCCGCATTCCCGCGTTAAATAGCGGTCGCAATTCTCTGCACGAGATATGACCCAATCCTCTTGTCACCAGCGACGTAAACGTAGGACTAATTCATTATGTAATATAACGGGTACTCATGATTAACGTTAATCGTGAGTACCCGTTATATTGCATAATGTATGGATTCCGCGATAATATCAGTTTAAAATCGTGTAGGACTAATTAATAAATTGTTCATAAATGTGTATTTTCATATAAATCACCTTATAGCTTTTACTGCAATCTAATTAAATTTTAGTCCCACGTTGGATGCCGCTGGTAACAACAGGGTGGTAACAACTAATTTGTATCACACACAGTGTATTGCGACTCTAAAATCATGTCCCCAAACGATAGTTGAATAAGTAAAGATTGTAACCGGCAATTTGACCACTGTTCGGCACAGGTCTCCTTCTAGAATAAGAAGGATATATTTTATTTTTCTTCGTTTCGAAAAAATCAGAAGTGGATGCCAAAAATTCTAGCCTCAGATTCACGTGTTAGACGAATTACGGATTCTCGTCTTACTACAAGGTGATTACTGCAAGCACGAACATACAACATAAATTCATTTGATTTGATTAGACTTACACGGTCGGCACTTAAACGCCACTTCCACGAACTTCCGAGCTAAGGGGCACGGGTCGACGAGTCCCGGCTTCGATTTTGTGCTGAACACGCACTTCGGCTTCTTCTGGCACGCTTCCACCACCGTTTGAAGCAGCGAGTACTGATAACAAAATAGAGAACAGTGCTTATTAACCTCAATTTTGTACTTTAACATTGCAAAAATTTGCATTTATAGAATCACGTAAAAAAGATTCAAAATTATCGCTTTTCCTGTGCTATAATATGGACTCATCTATTTAAATAAATAAAATTGGAGTGTCTGTTTGTAATATTAAAATAATTACTTTTTATTAAATGCATATGTATGTATACAAAGTGTTTATACCAAAATAACATTTTTTGTCTTCCTGTCTATCTGTATGTTTGTTCCGACTAATCTCTGGAATGGCTGAACCGATTTTGACGAGACTTTCACAGACAGATAGCTGATATAATAAGGAGTAACTTAGACTACTTTTATTTTAGAATCATGGTAAATAAACGCGGACTAAGTCAGCTAGTCATACATATAAACCTTCCTCTTGAATCACTCTACTAATGAAAACCGCATTAAAATCCGTTACATAATTTGAAAGATCTGAGCATACAGATGGCGGGAAGCGACTTTGTTTTATACTATCTAAAGATTGATTTTATACTATTCAAATGAAAATCTTAAAACTTATTTTAATAATAACGTAAACTAAACAATTTACACGGAGTGTGTGTCCAAGCGATATGGTGCTTATCCGGCGGATTCCCACATTGAATGGCCATTGTAATTTTCTGACCGAGATAAGAACCAACAGCGTCCACTACACGTGGGACTCTTTCTATTAAAACTAAAATCTACCAGAGTCTACAGAATCTACAGTTTAAGCAATAATATGAAATGAACTGTAGTTTGAATGATTGGTTTTAGAAAATTTATATCGTGGTCAATAGTGACTTCAATATTAACTGTACATGTCGTAACTTAACGGTTTTTTTCTAAAGACTACGCACTATTTTAAACAGAAGAGGTTTCCACTTAGTTCGTCCGGAGTGATACCACTTCATTGAATGGAGCTCAAAGTATCCTTTGTTCGGCTTAGGGTTAAGCCACGTAGAGGAACAAAAGCCTCTTTATATACCTCATTTTACCTATGAATTGAAATTGATACGAAATATTTGTATTGCAAAACATATTATACGAAATTTGAGAAAGAATAAAAATCTCTATCAAATGCAATTTCTTCTAACACAAAATTAAAAATAGAATGACTTAATGTTCTAAGTATTCTATCCCAGTAAATCTTCGAGCCTTAAGTTTAAAAAGAAAACTGTTTGTTATGCTAAAAGAGTATTAAAAAGTCATGTAGCTGAAATTAAGCTGTTTCTTTTAACGCTGAACATTTGTAACCGACCCCATATAGAACATGGCTCCCTTGTCAATGTTAAATTGATTAGCTCCTCTTAAGGACAAAGGTTAAAAACCTCAAAAATGACTTAAACGTACAAATGCGCAACAAAATCGCAATTAAGCGAATTTGACAGGTTGCACATCTGTAGTTCGACAGGAGGAGAAGTACTGCCGTCTCATAATCCACCAACTACAGCTCTTGAGTTAAAAAGCTCGATTGTCATCTATGTGGTGAATTCGTCACTTAGCAAAACTGTAGTTTGACAGAAGAGGAAGTACAGCCAACTACAAAAAACCATTCTAGTGTTGAATAAGTTCGGTTGTCATCTGTACTTACCAACGAGATGACCATCTCAGTCCTCAGGAATAGCAACGCATCTTCATAAGACCTCAAACTTCAGTCCCATTTAATATTAAGTGAATATATCCTTGAGCTGTGGCTTCCTTTTAACATATGATTGCCCATTAACCACTCTATTAACATAAAAAAAAACAAAATTTCTTACGGTGTTGTCGCCGCGGGCAAATATCAAAGAATTCTACCACCTTACAGGTAATGACATTCCTACATTTTCCCTAGAATTTCAAGTTAACTACGTAATAGACGATAAAACGCGACGGATGCACACGGGCGGAGATGGATGGAAGTTTGTATGAAATAATTTTCAAAAACTCCCCGGTAACTATATTCCAGTGAAATAATCCGGCACTATTTCAACTTTTCAGTTGGAATGTGTCAAATGGGAATAGAAAGAACAAACCATTAAAACTTTTCCGAGAGATGAATAGCTAACGACTTATAGTCATAACTATTTTAATGAATACAATTAATAATAACTTTAGTATTTAACTTTAGTTATTAAATTAAATCAAAGTGTGCCTTTGTCATTTTACGCATGTAATCCTACACTAACTTTATTAATTTACTTACATTTTGTGGGAGTGGTATTTATCTAAGCGTAGTCCAGTGGATAGAAACTCGTGCAAAGCAGGGGAACAAAAAAGACTTATGCTTGATAAAAAATGTGTGTGTGTCCTTATGTACGCACGTAAGAATTTATACTTCTTTGGTGTAACAAGATAAAAATATTTCTAAGAATTTTATACTTCGCGTCATTCTATGTTTGTACAGAAAACAGGTATTTAATACACTGAAAGGAATTTTTACTCTAGTGAAATAAATTTAATTTAAATATTATAAATAAAGTATTTATTTTTACTTATGTATAACTTCGCAATATATCGATTTAACGACGATAACGTTGTTACTACAAAATAAGCTAATTTCAAGATGTCGGTTTTTCGTGATGGTGTGAAGCGCATCGTGAAAATGTACTCTCAACGTTTTTCCCCAACGCGCTAAAAGAAGCATAACTTCAAAAGTGTTACAGTTAATATTATTTATTAAGACAATCGTCATAAACAGCAATACATATGTAACGTCAGACGTCAGCGGACGAGCATGCAAACCACCTGATGGTAAGTAGTCACAGCCCATGGACATCCATATACAATCACAGATAAGACTGAAATCCTATCTGAGCTCGAACATGGATGCGTTGCAGCTCCTGAGGACTAAGATGGTCGCAGCTCTTCAAAGTGTAGCCGGCAACCGCACCTCTCCAACCGAAACATAAATAATACATTACGGCGGATTATGAGAGCGGCGGTGGTACCTCCCCGGTCGAAATATACTTCTCCCAACTTTTACACATATAAATGTATTATAATATATTATATATATAAACCTGCATAGAATTCGGCCAAAGGCATTTTTCCTCGTCCCTCACTTGCGGGGTGGCTTCAGCGATGCATCTGTGAGTGTCGGTGGCTGCCTTGCCGTACTGCGCGACCTGGATACTGATGGAGGTTCCCCTGGGACACGATAGAGCCACCATCTGCTCGTCGCAAGCCGCACGCTGCATAGTTCTTAGCGTGCCCGCTAAAAGTGCTGTAGAAAAAATGTTGATTAGCTTGGTAAGATAATTAACGGTTTATTAAGATATTCATGATATACCTGATGTATTAACAAAAAAAAACGAATTTAAATTAATAGATTCTAAAAAAAATTGAGACCATAATAATTGCGCATCCGAATTACCACCTTTAGAGATACTAATATATAACGAATATATTTTTACACCTAACTATTTCTCATATTATATTTATACATATTTATATTTTGAACGTAATTTTTAGTATTAAATTTCATCACCTCTTTTTTAAATTGAGGGAAAGAACACGACCTCTAAGGTCATATTTTCTGCTCAAATTTAAATTAAACGAAATGGGAAATGTCCCTTTCGAAACAAAAAAGGATTTTTCTAAATCGTTTAACAAATGACGCCATTCTGACAACAAACAAAAGAATACAAACAAATTAAAAACATTGTGTATATTTTTAATTGTTTAAATATATAATTCCACGTTTGATCGGCGCCGCCGATGACAAGAGGGCTGGTTCATATCTCGAGAAGAGAATTGCGATTGCTATTCAGATAATGTTCTTGGAAACATGCCGCATGGGCACGGACTCCCTTTAGATTGTTTGGAATAGGTTTTTATTATAATTAGTTTTAAGATTTTCATTATTGTAAATATTCAAATAAGTTTTATCTTTACGTATATAAATATATAAACTCTATTATTCGAAACAAGACATAGAATACAAAATTACCAACACCCGTTTCAGGTATTTGAACACCGGATCCCAAGTGAAAATCTGATGCTCAGGCTAGAAGAAGTCGATTCTAGCATCAACATCAACTTTTAGCATCAGAATCTAGTAAGTAATCCCTATCTTTATACATGGGAGTTAGACTCGCTTATCGTCTGATTGAGTAACGCAATCAGGTCTAAATAATGCCTAAGTATTACTCCCGAATAAACCCTATATCTATCTGAGAGTAAGCCCTAATTTTTCGTATATAAATCAGATAAACATGGACCCATGTCAAGTAAAGCAAAAGTTCCGTAAATTATCTTATACCTTTTTCGATTAATTTTGATGTTACATAAAAATTTGTGCTCTAGACCCACGATAACTTCATAATTTTAAACCATTTTGTAGACTTGTATCAGATAACTATACAACCAATTTATGAACTGTTCTTTCAATAGTAACAATCTATAAATCTTTAAATATAATAAAACAATCCCCAGTCGCGTTTGTCTGCCTATTCGCGATAAACTCAAAAAGTACTGGACGGATTTTCTCACAGTTTTCAACAACAGGTAGAGTGATTCCTAAGGAAAGTGTGGTGCATAATACGTTTTTTTTTGTAAATTGGGCGCGAAATTATATAGTTAATTCAATATAGTATAGTCGTCGTTCGAAATAAATGTTTCTGTTAGTTTTTGCAATGGTAATGTCTGTACGTATGTAGTAAAGAAAAATAATATAAGTGAATATAATCACTATTACCCGAGCCAAGCTGGGCGGGATCGCTAGTATAATATAAAAACTCATTTAACGAATCAATAGACCGCCCTATTTTATTTATGGAAAAAGAGTAGCAAATGAGCATGCCGGCCATCTGACGTTAAGTAGTGGCTGCAGTCCATGATTATCTACATACAACCTTAAACAGGTAAACCTGAAATCCTAACGGAGTTCGTATGTTGCTTTGCTACTCTTGAAAACTAGAGTATCAACTGCTAACACAAGAGTTGCTTCACTGTGGATTATAAGGACGGAGATGGTACCTCCCCGATAGAACTATAGTTCTTTCACCTTCAATATTGCTTATGTACAGCACACATTTTCGACGTTAGTGCGGTCGAATTTAGGATGGGTGGCCGCAAGTGGCCATTATATGAATCTGTAAACGTTAGAAAAGAACCATATTACAAAACATTTGATAAACGACGTTTCGTGTTTTGGATGATGTCGGTGGTGATTGGTGTGGTAATATTAAATATCTCTATTCACTTTTAAGAAACCGATGCAGTGTGCTGTCAGTCAGGGGTTAAGCCATCGCTTGTCATCCATCGACCCGACCCAGGTCATCCCCAAGGGAGCGACCGACGCAAGGGGTCACGCGTGTGTGACATTGACAGAGTAACATTGTTATTTTTTCCATAGACGAGCGTGCAAACTCATTTGGAGATTGCTGGATCAGTTACATCAGATGACCTACACGCTTATACAATTAACACTGACTGCGGGACTAATATATTAAATTGTGTCAGCGTCGCGGGAGGTGGCACTAAACTGGAGCTGTAGTCTCTAAACTGTAGATGCGCCGACATTTCACTGACATATTGTATTTTTTAGCATCTGTGTATCATCTAGGAAAACACAGATGTAATGTCCGTCACTCTTGTAACGCTGACGTAGGACGTACTGTAGGAATGCATTCGCGTCCATCCTTAAATAGAACTTGTGTTCTATTTGAGATAGGACGTGGTTGTCCATGGGCTGCAGTGACCACTTAACACCAG
>DWON01010434.1:0-10774 GCA_018251015.1 Phocides pigmalion okeechobee
ATAAGTATTGTTTAATTAAGTTATTATGGTTTTTGATATGTAATATACTGTTTTATTTTTGTTGTTTATTTGCTGTAGCCCTTGTTTTCGTAAATAAAGTTATTATTATTATTATTATTATATTTGACGATATTTCAAACCAGTTGCAAGACTCGGGGTTACGGTTAAACTCGAGTTTATCCGTGCTCTTAGAGTTTTGCATGGCGCCTGGTTACATCTAAACTAGAAGATTGCCTATACATTTTTATCGTCGTTCATTTATAGGGGTTTATCGTCATTTAAATGCGAATGGGGAGTAAATGAACGGAAAATGTTTTACATTTATGTAAAACTAGGAAATAGGGATAGAGTTTATTATACCACGTTGCCGGTGGTAAAATCTATAGATGGAACAATAAAACCTTTTACTAATACAAGTTGCATTAAGTTTGTTTGTGTTAATACAAAATACCCCATGTTGTTAAGCTCCACAACGTTGGCTCTTCCGCCAATTAATTGTAATATTATATTCACATTCAACATTCTGTAAAGTTCAAACAGTCTAGACACCCGCGTCTAGACGGACAGACATAGTCTCTTTGAGAATTATCTAAAATCATTGAACAGCTAACAACGTTCAGTTACATTTTATCAAATAAAAGGAATTTACAGGTTCTATGAAGCGTAAAACGTGTAGTCAAAAAAATCATGAACGATGGCTCAAGTTCAACAACATCGGGTGTGGTCGGAAATTGGATGGGTGACCAGTAGTAGCGAGAATTTTATAACAGCTTTTGTTGTGCAGAGGGCAGTTAGTTCGCAAGTCAAGCAGAGGGTCATAAGTAGTCAGTCTCAGTTATTTCATGGCAGAGGTTAAACTTTGTCGAATATCCTATGGGCTTGGAAGTCAGCTGCTCACTTATCCATATTTCCACTATTGCGTTTTGGAGAAGCGGTGAGGAGAATATTACAGAGATGAGAGTGACACTTATGCTACATCAGATATAGGGAAACTCGCGCTTAGAAATGGGACATAAAAAGGGCCACTGACGTTTTTGGATTCATGACTCCATATGTGTGGAGAGACTTACGCCCAGCAGTGACAAAAAAAAGGTGGCAGTCAACGTTGTTCGAAAGACATAACCGGTACCAGGTAATATTGTGAACCCAATAAGAGTGAGTCCTTGATAATATTAGCACTAACAAATAGTTTTCAATACAATAGCAAAGCCAATCGGAGAGAATAACCCTCGAACTTTGGATACTCGCTATAGAGTACCCGATCGAACGCTTTTATTGTCCATCGTCCACAGTACTCATCGTAGAAGTAAACGGAGAAATTTATTCATCGCCATCAATGACAATTCAATTTGCTTTACGAAGAATAAACTGAAGATTTCGTGAAATCGACGATGGTAATGACCCTCAGTAGCTTTTCTTATTCCATACATAATCTTTTATCTATTCCAAGTTCGACGGAAATGACAATTGATATTGTGTTGAATTATCAATCGTCTGAGACAAAGGCATCATTGTTAAATATTATCGAAACAAAAACGGAAAACGATATTTATCATTGTTTAGTTGTTTTATCTTGAAATAATAGAAATATTACAAGCCTTATTCTGCTTTGTTGGTTTTCGTCAACTTTGCACAAAGACTTTGGTGGTATCTTACTTTTTTGTTTATATTCTTGACAAAGGTAAATGAAATGTTTCTATTAACACTTTCCCTGCTGAATAAGACAAGGAATCAATGCTGTGAATGGTACCAAGGCGAATGAGGTACCTGAAGCAGGAGATCACACTCCACCCGTTGATCTAGTTAGATTGGTCAGCTTGTAGGTAGATTGTCATTGACCACTTATACGTCATAAAAAAGCCAAATTTGTCCAAAGGAGTCAACGAAACAGCGCCGAGTCAGAGACGTTAGACTGTGAAGAGACTGCCAATGTCGCGGACACTTTGAACGCTAATACAAATGCAATGAGCGTCCACGCTCAGACAAACCTTATAAGCGAGCATGCAAAATTGATTCGATTGCCACTTCGGCACAAAATCATTGCATTGCATAATACTAATATTTCTTTTACTTTTTACCGTTGCATTTTGCCGTAGAGTGACTCAAACTACCAAGGTAGAATACTATACGAATTTAAAATAATGTCATCACGGAATTTACATATTTTCCTAATGAGTACTCACAATTAACGAGTACTCATAATAAAGCTCTTTAGTTGCCCATATTTCAACCAGTTGCATGGATCGTGATTACAGCAAAACTTTAGCCGATAAATTGCCGCAAAATGACAATAAAAAGGGCACTTGAAATTGCAGTAACAGACATATAACTATTGACAATTTAGTGAATAGTCACGATCGAAACACAAAAGCTTTTCCAAAAATATTTCATAAATCAGAAAAGTTTACAAAACTACTTATATGAAAACTTCTTTTAAAATTTAGACCGTAAAGTTGGAGGAGAAAAATAATTTCTGTTCATAAATGTTGATTCACAGTGGCGCAGAGATGAATCGTATCGTATCTAAGAGAAACTTTATTTTCTGCACATAACATCGTAGAGATTCAAATTCAAACATTTTATTTCATTATTACGTATTTACATATCGAAGTTGCAATATAAAGATAAGAAGAAGTAAAGTCCGCTGAGATAGACCATTAGAAGAAACCAGTCAGAAGAAACTGTGGAGGAAATAATCAATATGGTGTCGGTCAAAGATCTCTGCAGGTAAGCTTGGTAAGGACTAGCAGTATGGTAGGATTTATACAAAGTCTTGTCTTATACGACAAGAACTATTAAAGACCAAAGAGTATCCGAAGATATGAAAACATTTTCTGGTCATACAACTGTGCGTGCCTACTTGGACATTCATACAGCATCGCAAAACCTGTCATACACCAAAAAAAACAATCCCATACGCCATGTATTGAATGTAAGCGTGAAGATTATTATGACAGCCCAGGGTTGCCACTTGTAAAAGGCGTTTAAAGTAGTATTCTAAAAATGATCGCTATGTGGTCGGCTTCTCTTTGCATCACGCGAACTTTTTGGGTTTCATTCCCTGTCAGGTAAAGGCTTAAATAATAAACACAAGTGTACCTGGACAGAGTCCAGTTACTGACTAAGGATTCATGTTTCCCAAGTTTTGCGAGTAATACCGAGGTTGCTCTATCCAAAGACATCATAAATTAATTCAAGTTAAATGTAAATTGGTTTAAACATCCTTGTTCTTAGGAGTGGCAAAAAAGCTGGTGAAGGAGGATCTCGACAGTCTTTTGAAATTGGCTAAGGTTGAATGTGAGAGAAAAGCTGGTAAAAGAAAAATGTAGACTGTCTTTTGAAAAAAAAGCAGAGAGATAACATGCTATTTGGCTTCTTCGATTATGAAGAAAGGTTGGCAACCCTAATCCTTCTGGTCAACTCCACATGAAGTTATAAGAATCCCGACGCTTGGAACAAATGTTAATGATGATGTTTTTATTGCTTTATTATGTACATATTTTGCCGGATTCAAGGACATCTATTCATGTGGTTGAAAGGACGTATTATTGCGACACCAAAATATATAATATCACGTTTTTTTTTATGCTTCTCAATAAGTATTATTGATATGGATGAATAGGCTGGAATATTCGATATGGTTGCTATACTATGCTATATTTACAATACAATACTATACAATAGATTTGAGTTTTACTCCATTTTAAAACAATAAACTTATAAATTAGAAAATAATAAACTAATAAATAAACATTTTAAAGAAATATCATCGTCGCTTTGATATAATTTACTATGTAACGGGTAATCACGATTAATGTTTTTATTTTGTAGATATTTCCAAACAGCTAAAGGGATCGTGGTAACGACGAAACAAAGTTTAAAAAGGAGATTCGTGTTTAAACGGATTACCGTGACCACGATCCATGCGACCGGTTCCATACTTCGGCAATGAAAAAGTGAAAAGAGACAACAAAAGGCAAGATGGTTGCGCAAATACATATTTTTGTCTTCTCTTATCTTCTTGGTGAAACTTTTTAGGATTTTTTTCTGTGATTACGATCCATAAGTTGCGTGGATCGTTCTCATTGTCATTCACATCGTCGAAACATCAGCATACAATTAACGAATGGTGATTATCCGTTATATATATAACATATATCCATTCTGTAACGATATTCGTTTAGTCATACATCCAATATATTACCAATCCACAGTTCAATCACCTTAGATCTTATTCATATTAATAACATTGCATCTAATGATTCGATAATTGAGCGTAGGTGATCACTGCATACTGAGTTCACGTCTAAAAATATAGATGACACTTGTATATTGATTGGTTTATGTTATGTTAGTAGTAGGTAAGTGGTTTATTACAGATCATACTATTATATACACTATAATTTTACATAACGCATATTATTTACATAAACAAAATGAGCATGTTTTATTTTGTATATTTTAAGTTAAAATAAAAAGGAGGAATGTTATCGATGTGTCCGAATCTGTTTTATGTCATTTTATGGAAAGCGATAATTATTTTCATAGGTCTATTCATAGTTCGATTTAAATTCCTATACATATTATGAAATAAAATTAAAATATTAAAACTCAAAGTAGATTTGTTTGCAGAATTATTTCTCGGCGTCAATACATTACCAACGACGCGGTGAACAGTTTTGGAGAAGGGGGAGTGAAAGGAACTCAATTATACTGTTCCACTAATAAAAGGCAATTATTTTACTCGCGACGTTGCGGAACCTCATATTTTAAATCAATTTCAAATAATAGAATTAAACATACCAATATAGTGATTAGCCGTCGCAGAGTCAATTTACCGTGATGATGCTCCGTTCTGGGGCGAAACACGTGTTGGTACTAATGTATGATGATATACATATATTTCTGTTCTTTTCATTTTTCATATCCTTCAAAGAGCAGCCTTTGAAATATATACCATTATACAAGGTGGTAGCCGATTGTCGCAAAGTAGTTTTTACCAACAACTTAATATCAATACTTATTATTACATTCAACATCAAATTTGTTCATGGGACTAGTCTGCAGACGAAACTGCAGAATAACGTGTATTACAAACAAAATAAAGCTAACAAAATTGAATGAGGCGAAAAATATTTCAAAACTAAAGCATTAGTTTCGCGAAGTCTGCAGACAACAAAGGCACTCAACAAAGCATGAGGTGGCGGCAATTTAAGGAAATGGCAAGAAAGAGTGAGACGTCTGGACCCTTGTCTTGCAAGAAAAGATTAATTGTTTTATAAAAATAGAAGCAGTGAAAAAGAATGTCCAAATATTTTACAAAATTGAGGTAGCCAAGAGATTAACACGTAGGCAGCCACACCACACCCATTTCTAATGTAAAGCAATTTATGCGTATCGCTGAAAAGGTATGGTTGCCCCTTCATTTATCGCCATGTTAGTCCTTAGGACTAGGTACGCAACTGTGATCAATTTTAGGGGAGACGTCTATTTTGATAAACTTCAATATAAAATTTGAATGTTGTTGCATATGTGTAATTTTAAACTAATGACAGCGTCAAATTTACATATTTTATTATGTAAAAGGTATGATAACGCTTTTTTAATTGCCGATATTTCCATTCGGTTGCATGGATCGTGGTTACGAATAAAATCACAATAACGAATTTGCTCCACATTATTGTCTACTATTAACATGGTATATTTATGAATACATTTTCATAGTTTCAAAATATTAAGTTCTACATTTATTATAGATTTTACTTAACTTTACTTAATTCAATACTTTGTAAATTAAGCTTAAATCAATACTTATTTAAAGTTAGTGTATAATGTTGATCAACAATTGTAGGTAAGTAATATTTATTATATTATAAGAATTCATAAACTTAAATATCTTGATACAAATAGAAGAATTAAAATAGACAACAAAATTATTTCTAAAAACATTTTCAAACTTAGTCTAAGATACTTCTTCTACAACTTCAATATGTCAATCAATCCTCAGTTCTCCTTTGTGTTGTAAAGTAATTTTGTATCGCAATTGTGGGTTTCGGTCGCTACTGACAAAAACCAGAATTGCCACGATTTACCGACCTCGTATTAAATGAACAGCTCTATTAGGGACCCGTGCCAGACAACAAAGGATCAGCACAATTGCATGCAGTCGCGACATACGGGAATGTAATGGGAAACTGCATATTGAGAGACGCGCACAGGTCTGGGGCAAATTGCAAGTAATCTGTTATAAGAGCAAGTTGAGCCACACTATAAAAAAAGAAAGGAAACAAAAGAAAAATATGAACCAGAGGCAGAAAGAGAAAGAGGAAACAAAAGAAAATAGGAAAAAAAACAGGATGGCAAGAAAAGTACATACAAAAGATCTACATCTACGATTTTAAACTTATATCTTCGTGGAATTTATATTTTTTACTATATACCTAATGAGTATTAACGATTGAGGCATTTTATTTGCCGATATTTCGAGCCATGTGTATGGCTCGTTTCACGGCTTAATCTCAGTTTAGTTTAGTATACGTTATATTTCAAAAAGATCTACATCTATTCCATCAAACACACTGCACATATTTACAATAGCATTTTACACATATATCTTCAAGCTTAGACAGTATTTGAATCTTTGGGACCATCCATTAGCCTAGGATTCATGAAAGGATTTTGTGGTAGAAGTATAGTTTCAGTTGTAAAGAAGTACCAGGGCCGTCAAACAACTATTGTGTTTTGGGTGGAGAGGTGCGGATTTCGGCAGCACTTCCAAGCAAGGCGACATCTAAGTACGCTCTCAGGTAAGGCCTCACTCTTTTGTGAGATTACGTGTAGATGACGATGGGTTGCAGCGACTACTTAACACCTGGTGATGCTACCAGCTCAATGGTTAGTTTAGTAACATGAAACAGGACGATTGTTGGCGATGGACTTGTCAGGCAGCGAATTAATTATTTTCCAAGAGTACTATGCTGCTGATCTCTTGAATTTAATCAGCTAGTCACATCTTACGACATCCGTGTGAAAAAAGGAAATGGTGTTATTTTAGGCCACACGGTGCCGGATAGGTAGTTGCGAATTTCCATAGGCGGTTCTATGCTTCGGAGGGCACATTTAGGAGTCTAGCACAGTTGTAACATTTCGTAACCATTGTTAGAACTTACTGGAGGCATTCCAATTGTTTTGAAACATCTGAATGTTGGGTTAATTAATAATCCGTGTTTCCGCCAAGCAGTGGAATGCCGGGGAGATTTCTTACGATGTCTGAGCCATTATAAACAAAATTGAGGATTAAAAACCTATTGCATGGAAATTGATTTCATAATGGATAGGCTATAGTCTACCACGATTTTCAAGTGTGGATTAGTAAATTTCATACAATTTACAAATCTACATGGAAAACTCTCAGGCATCGTCGACATATAAGACTAAATTTAAAAGCATTGAATGCGCACAACGGTCTATTTTAAAAGTAATGTTAAATAAAAAAAGAATCTTCAGTTCCGAAAAATTATACAGACAGGCTAATGTGCTAACAGCAAGGCAACTTTTTATTCTACAATGTGTTCTTAAAACTCACAGAAATCTTCCTATTGACTCGAAAGTTCTAAAAAAACGTAATCAAAATACAGTTTTATCAGTAACAAAAACTAAAACTGTATTAGCCTCAATTTAAAGCCCAATCTATTAGTATCTACAACGAAAATTCTCGAAACGAGATCAATGTAAACTTATTATACGTGCATATACAATTAATATTTATTTATTTACAGTTATTATATATTTTATTTAAGTAATAAGTAATATGTGTGTATTATATATCTATTTATGATCATTATCCTATATATATGTATATTTATATTAGATTATATTCCAGTAATTCTTTAACCTTATTTGTTCTATAAGAGGACCACAGCGAAGAGGGGACTCTCCTAACACAGGTTTTTTTAAACTTAACAGGAAAGATCCCAATGTATGTAAAATGACAAAATTTGAATGAATAAAGAATTTTTGATTTTTTTTTTATTTTGATCGTCACGATCTCAGGATTCATCACTATGTTTTCCTTCACTATTAAAGCAATTGATAAAAAATTCTGTGGGATTAGCAAAATTATAATTACAGTAGCAAAATATTAGCATGTAAATAGGAAAATGCGTGAACTTATGATGAGGGAAAATGAGATCTGAGTGGTCGAAAACGTAAATGAGGACGTGTAAAACGTTGGTTCAGAAGAGTTGATTGAAATAGTTTTAAAGATTCCGAGATTTTATTTGACATCAAACTTCCAATACGCTTATATCTTTAAAAATCAGTGACGACAGGTATAGGAATCCTGAACTCTCTGTATAAGAGGCCAGATCTCATACAATAGACTATCACTGTGTTATATACAGATATTTGCTCCTTTTTGCCAAAAGGGTTTCCAGACAATGAATGCAGTCGCCACAATAGCGGCTGAGACTGACTAGAAAATTAAAGGAAGGGTGTGGAAACATAAACATAAACTCTCCCCACACCCTTTCCCGCTTTGTTTCCCTCTTTGGGAGAAGCTTCAGGGGTTGATTTAAACTTTTTGTTTGTACCGGGTACACACGCTTAACGATTTTTTATTGCTGATATTTTGAACCAGTTGCATGGCTCGTGGTTACGGCTAAACTGCGATGGCGGGAGCAACTGTTGACAGGTTCACTAAACAAGATTGAACAGCCATCTGATGATGCGTTGCTACTTCTTAAGACTAAGACGATTGCGTCCCTTATAAGTAGACTTGGCAATCGCACCTCTCTAATATAAACACAAGAGTTGCTTCATAACTCGAACCATACTTTAACACCTGTCAAAACTCTAAATGAATTGATAGTCTGTACTATGGTGATCAATCAACGGATTAAGGTACTTATATATAAGTATATAACTACGAAACGTTCTATAAAAACTACAACCAATGATGTACGAAAAATGCCAGGAAGTTATTCCAGATTTCCAGACAACAAAGGAGTTCAACAAGTGCAGTCGCGACGCCCGGCGTCGGAGCTGACGGGGAAATTAAGGGGGAGAAAGATAAACAGAGACCTCTCCCCTCTTCGCGTTTTATGAACGCTGGGGGTTCACGTTGAACTTCGATGTAATTAAGTCGTTGCTATACATTGTACAGTTACGGCTGCAATTCGCACTGTACAATCGCTTATGTAATATCGCTTATGTGGCGATAGTCGATCATTTCTGCTAAGTCCGAAGGTTGACTTTGAGCTTTTAACATTAAGTCCGCCTTTTTAACCACGTTTTTGTATTTAGTATAGTAAAGAATCATTAAATAAAAAAATATTGGAACATTAACCAAAAATACATTTACATGCTTGCCATAAGCTTACGTGTATTGAAATTTAAATTAAATAATGAAATTATGAATAAAATTATTAAATATAAAGTAATTAAATTTATTTAAAATAATATAAAATCAAATACATGAAAATAAAATCAAATATAATTTAGTACGAAATAAAAATAAATAAATAAATATCAATATTTAATCCCATAAAATCAAGATAAACATTTGTTAAAATGTAAAATCTATAATATTGCATTCATATAAATAAATGTTTACTATATATTACGTACAAAATCATCAAATAACAAAAAATAAAATACAAATAAAATGAAGTTAAAAATGCTTTTAAGCGTCAAATTTAAATAAATATAATCAAAGTAACAAATTCTGTACATATTTTCATGATGAGGTACTCATCCCAGACAACAAAGAGACTCAACAAGTGCAAACGACTATCGAGAGTTAGGGATGACGCGGAAATATGAGGAAAGGAGGAAGGGGCAGATACCCCTTCTGGAGGGGACGGATCCCCCTTCTCCCGATATTTTTTGTTAATAGGAAGAACTTTATCCACATAATGAAGCGGATTTAATTCGTAGATTTTATCCATGTATGACAACGCACTAAAGTATTGTATTGGAGTGATTAATCGAATAATTTATTCTGTTTATTACTTACTAGCGACCCTTTGGCTTGGCTCGGGTAAAACATTTTATATTTACTTGCATTATTTTTCTTACATACATACGTCCAGTCAATACCTAGTTACAAAAACTAACAATTAGAAACACCTATTTCGAACGACAACTTAAACACTATATAGAATTTAACTATTAAATTTCTCGCCCAATTTACAAAAAATCCAAAGGAACTGTGAAAAAATACGTCCAGTACTGTTTGTGTATCACGAACAGACAGACAGACGCGACGGGGGACTTTGTTTTATTATATTGAGATTCGCTTGTTCTTGAACTGGGGCAGTGTGAAGAAATTTATAGCTGGTACCTACTAAGTTGTTTCGCAGACCAGGTTTTTAAGATAATATTTTAATTTTTTTATGACCAACTGCAGCTAATGAGTAAAGCAATTTAATTTGATTTGTATTTAAAATTAATTAGGTTGCATGTACAATTGAAATATACGTAAATTTACTCAGTTTCACGTCAGCTGTTTACGTAAGCGATGTATATAAATATGAATACGGTTGATAAAAACAATTTATTTATTATTGGTGCACAGAATATATCATTTTTATTTTTTTACGTTTCATAACATAATCTTACGATTAAAGCTTTTTAATGTTCTATCTTTTTATCTTACAGATCCACATTTTTTTTAATTGTGAAAGAGTAAAAAATGAGCATGCAGGCCATTTGATGTTAAGTGGTCACTGCAGCCCATGGACAACCACGTCCAATCTCAAATAGAACAGAAGTT
>DWON01010435.1:0-10774 GCA_018251015.1 Phocides pigmalion okeechobee
ATCCGGCAACCACACCTCCCCAACCGAAACACAATACATGAAGAACATGTTGCTTTACGGCGGGTTATGAGGATGGTAGTGGTGGTTTATTATTAAATGATTGCTGTAAGCTATAAAAAAGGCAATTTTCGTTATGTTATATAATAGAAAATAAAATAAAATTGTAAAATGTATAAATTCCGCGATAAAATTTTAAAATTCCGCAGTTTAAAATCGTATAAAGGAAATTTGAATTTTGACCAAAAAATAAAACATTGTGAAGCCCAGAAGTACAATATAAGAGTGTGATACGTATAGATATATTAGATTAGAATGCTGTCAAAATTTTAAACCACTCTGAGTATATAATTTAAGAATTTGAATGACCATACATGAACATTTTTATTTATATAAATTGAAATCGTGAGAAGCCCAAAAAATGTACATTGTTAATATTTGAAGCAAGAAAAGCTTGGGACAGACCGACCACTGTCCATAATCGCCTCGGTATACATGGGCACTCGAGCGTATCGACAACAACACGTGTGACTCACGTCTGTTAGCGCCTCTTGTAATTCTCATATTAGCATTATTCATGCGTGAGACCTAGTTAATATTGTGTGATAGGTTTTGCTGCATACCACGTCGTGATGACGTCGTGATTGAGGTTGATCATAATCCTCAACATCATCCTCAACACTATTATAACCATCAAAATAATTGACGTCATCATCGTAGTCACCAACGTCATCGTCGTCATTATCATCATCAACGTCATCAACGTGGCCATCATCAACAAACAACAACACCACCGCCACAAAAATCACCAATACTTACCCCCCTCCACCCCCCACACCACCAAAATCACCACTACTACTCCCACCAAAATCACCACCAATACCCCCATCGGTTGAAGATGCGATTACCGCTAACACTTAGAATCCAAGCGACCATCTGTCCTCAGATGTAACAACGCATCAACGTACGAGTTTAAATTGAACTTTAATCCCATTTGAGATACATATACATGTCCATGAGCTAAAGCGATTACTTAACATCTGGCGGCTTGCATACTGGTTTGCTACTCTACTCCGAAAAAAGGCAAATTGTCTCCGACTTATCGTTCTTGATTACCAAATTTTAAATTTAAGGATCGATAAATTTTTACCATATTTTAAAACGGGATTGCAAGTATATTTGGAGTAGATATGCTATTTTAATCCCGGATGTTGCGTCAGTCTCACTCGATAGATAATGACGTCAATCCAATTAAATGTTAACTGTAGCTGGTTACTTCTTATGGGAAGCGCTACACTTTCCGGCTATTTGAATAAAAAGAAGTCAGGCAACTGATTTGAACCGAGCTAGATATAAAGCCCTTTTTATTATCGTTATTTTCTTTGCACGCACGTTTTCTTAGCCTTTTTTCGAGCGCAGGTTCATAAAAGTTTGTTTTATTTTGTAATGTAATAAAATTTTGATACTAATTAGTAATTAATTCTCGTAAAAAAGTCACGTCCCAATTTCTAGAGTCAGTTCAAGTGTAGTAGATTTCAAAAATGAGCATTATAAGAGTAATTTTAGTTTACTTTGTACACAATGTTGCGGTGACACGACCTTTCGTAATGTAAAATATATGCTTATTTTATTTTATTATCATTATATTTTATTGGTTCTAAAGTTCTTGCTTCTGACTTCATGAACTTTTAAAGAGCATGTAAGGTTACTGTTTTTGAGCAATAATTATTATTACCTTTAACACGTATATATGTATGTATTGTGTAGTATAAGTAAAATGATTAAAAAATAAATTTCATTTCCTAATAAACTATGAAATAACGCTAATTATTTTTTAATATGTGTTACAAACTTAGCTCGTCCAATAAGAATGGCTTAGAAGCAGCTTCTAGTTTCTTAATTTGCAAAACTGTGAAATGAGACGTGTTTTGTGATTCGCGACGGGTATCTAAAAGGATTTAAAATTTATATGGACGGAAAGAATAGCTTTATCTGTCTCGTGTTCGTTGAACTTATTTGTTAAGAGTCTAGCAATAAATCGCCACGTAATAGACTGATCGAACTTGCTTCGTTTGACCGTGAAATTGTGATCGGACGAGCGTGACCGCGTCGCGTGTTCTTCATGCAATCCGAATCCGCTCATATCTGCGTTAAATGCTATCTTTCTTCATAATTATCTCTAAATTCATATGTGGATCATTTTAGAGATAAGTAGGGGGTTTAATCCGTTAATTTATTGGTTTAAGCGATTTGCTCGTAACACTGGAAAAAATTGTAAGATTTCTAAATTTTAAATGCGTTGTTTAAAAATAATTCGCATTCAAAATTATCATTTGCTTTAAAGATGTATGAAAAAAGGCGAGGAAACTTATACGCCTAAGAGTTCTCCGTTAAGTTTTCCCGCACCAACCCACACTGGGTTTGAGCCCAGCATTGGGACAATATTGTTGAATGATGTTGATGAAAATGAACATGACATTACTACACCTTTTTACATTTAATTAAAATATTGTGTTGAAATATATGATTCAGGTGTCAATTATGTTAATGTGGATATTCATTATTGCTTGGTATGCGTCAAAATGTTGTTTCTTCATATCTAAGACAAGATCGTTGACGCTTAAATATCTTCGATATTTAACCGGTTTGTTTTTTATCTAAATATTCATCTAATTTCATGTCCGGTTGGTCGAACTACCAATATTGGCTATTTTAAAATCTGTTTGTATCAATAAAATCTTGTAACGATCACGTCGACGCTTTTTTGGCGATTTCAACAATAGATAGACATTTCGATGTGGAATAATAAATTGGCAGGTAGATGGAATAATAAATTAGTCGGTTTGTTTTTGTGCAACGTATTTTATTTAAGTGTCGACATAACATGATCATAAGATGTTTTTACGTTTTAAAGCTTTCTACAATCATAGTCGCTATAATACAAAACATTAAAATTCCCTGTTTCGTAAGAGCAATGGACATACACAAAAACAACAAAATTTAGAACTAAAATCATATAGATTCATTTAGATGTTTGGTCGGGCATCGTACCCGGAATCCTTTCGTGTCATATAGATAAAGTTACTCTTGCCCCGCACGGTTCATTAATGTTTCAAATGCATCGGATTAATGATGTCATTTTACAACAAGGCCACAGTTTCTATGAAACAACTAATGAGCAATTAATTGCATTTTTTGCACAAGACAGTCGCTATAATATCACCCCGCCTGCGAAGGTTTTTGCCGCGTAACGAGATCATTATTAAAGAAAATAGAGGCACGATGATGTCGGACCTACTACTCGATCCTGATTGATGTCAGTCTAAAGTCCTACCGGTCTTATCTTGGCTACCTAATAGCTTTAACGAGATTACGGTATTTACTTTTCAACTTACATGTCTTCCTCATTATTTTGTAATATTTCATAATATTATATCTTAATATTTTACATGTCATAACTGAAAAGTTTAGGTTATTAAGAATTATCATATTATCTGTATGTACTATACTATAGATTATTCGGTATGTCTTATTGGGACAATATTTATGCGGTATTGAAATCTCTACCCGATGTTAAATGGCATTTCCTACCATTGAAATCTGTACAACGAGTACTTTATATACTTACTGTTTGAATGTAATATTTTATATCAGCGTTGTTCTGGTCTTCATACGATGGTAATTGCGGAGTGGTCTTCAAGGACGAAACAACGATAACCGTTTGTTTATTGTTTAATGTACAGTTGAATATATTTTTGTTAAATTAATATTACGATCTTTTTTATAATCTATTGTCGGTTGCTTGATTGCTATCTGTTTTAATGACCGATTATGCAAGTTCTGTACGTTTTATCTAATGTCGTCGATGACTCATTGGCGTATGTAAACAGTATCTAATGCATATCTATTATCTACGTTTTATGCTCAGGTACATGTAATGTTCAATACGCAAAGATAAATTATTACATTAAGCTGTTAGTGCTTTAGGTTATCATATTAAAATATATAATTGTTGGTTTCTAAAGTGTCATTTATTAATGATTTTTCTTTCAGTAATAACTGTATACAGTTTTAATAATAGCAATACTCATCAAATTTTATAATTCTGCGTTCCATTATTTAAAGTAGAAAATAAACGTTAATTATTAATAGCGGCCTAAAACCATAGCAAAATAATGTTTTCAAATAGAATTTCGTCATAATTTACTTAAAGGCGTATAAGTCCTAAATTCTGTAATGTCGTCAATAAATCAATAGCACGTAAGTCAGTTAAATCTGGCAAGTTAGTGCGCAATAATATCCATCAATTGCAGCAATATAAGCTGAATGCGGTTGTTTGGCAGGAGGCAGGCAACTCGCGACATTTAGTCGAGAGGTGCATGCCTACATTAATGCCTTCACGACGTAGCGGTCGTATTGCATTTTGCGGTATTTGACGAGTGTTGAATTTGCAGACGCGCTTATGACGGCGGGAGGCGATGGTAACTTAAACCGGTTGAACACCTTTGTCGCGTCCACTGCCGGCTTTAAGTGACATCCGCAAAAAGTACGCAACCGCATGCGCAACACCGGTGGATTCTTAATCAATGCTTTGATATCGAACTTAAATACAAACGTTCGCCCTGTAAACTGGATCATTTATACGAGGCATTGATTTGCCTCGCCCCGAGTCGCTATTTAAACCGGTTGGACTCTTGTCTGTGAACATAGACTATTATAGACTCTTGTCCTGTGAATACAGACGAACGCAATGCATTCCCTCTTGCCCATAGACAGATATCCATCTGTCCAGTAATGATTCTATTAAAATAACCAGCATGAGCCTCTAACTGTTCGGATCTATGAAACGCAGTCTGCTCGAATGCTCGGCAATAGTTATTATTATAATGTAAATTGCGATAGAGGTGCTATAAATGCGTACGTAGGTGTAATGCATACAGCGAGACAGGTAAAAGTTGTGAGGGAATGCAGTTGGATTGTATATGAGTGAGTGCATTCGACACGTTGCGCACTCGCTCCACTTGGTCACATCGATTTTATGCACCATTGCTGCAAGCTCATATTCAATCGGCCTCTTTATAAATAATTCGCCGACCCTCATACGGGCCTGTTGTATTAATAATAAACGTGCTCAATCAGCCTCTTCATGTGCCAATTAAATATTTATAAGGGTTATGCTCTTCTGTATTTAGTAGTGTCTCACAAGTTTTCAGGTTCTGGTTTTTTTGTTATTCCCTTTTTTTGTTCTTAAATACCCTTTGTAATTAATTTATTGGCGTCTATTTGGTTTTACATACCCAAGTTCAAAATAACGGTTCCATTCCTGATCTGTGTTGTGTTAATATTTTCACATGAAGTTTTGGCTATGAATCTTAAAATTTCCTCTATTTACGGGATTAGATTTTTTTAAATTGATACAAGTTTTCGCAAATCTAGAAAAATCTTTAATATGTTGGAACAAGGATTATTGCGTATTAACGGCACGTCGTCGTGAAGGGCGCACTGGGAATCGGGATAAGCCGGTCCAACGGCCATCTTAGCTTTTGCGTCGTTTAATAAAGCCCCTGCGACAACTGCACGCCTTTGTAGGGCTGACTACCATAATGCTATTATAAGTATACTTGTTCAAGTGTAAGCGCGGCTCTTTTACCAAGAATATTATTAACCTTTTGTGCTCACTTCAATAAAATCCGTCGTACCGGTTATACAATTTAGACGGAGCATGTGTTTATCATTAAATATCACGAATATTTACTAAATTGGAAGATGTTATAAGTATGAAAAATCTTACCAAATCTATCCAAAAAGAGATCTCCACAAATAATAATAATATAATAACTATTTATTCATCTCATAAATAATTATTAAGTAAGTACAAATTCCTATGCACCTTATGTATAGAAGATCCTGTCTGTATCTGTCATAGAAAATATTACATATTTCGAACGTAGAATATCTCATTAATTTTGATCGTTTAAAATCCCGAATATAAGGATTCTTTCTGTGCATTTTGGTCCTGCATTTTGGTCAAGGGGTCGGACAGAAGGACTATTAAATATTATCAATTAGAGGACATATTATTAAATTTAAGAATATCGGCTGACACAAACATTGATTGAACTAATTATTTTCTGATAAATATTAATTGAGGTGGGCGACTGGTATTATTGTTCAGATTGCACGAATCATTTGCCGATTTGAAAAAGCGTTATGTTCTGTTGTAAAATATCTCTTTTTATCTAACATCTATAGTATCTAACCGTGATCCAGCCCTAACTCCCGATCGGGTAATGCAAAACGAGCTTCGGGAATAAATCGTTTACATGGTTGTCGGCGTAAACTGGTCCCGCTGCCTGCCGCGCTCGGTGATACCTCCCGGAGGTAGGAAGCCATCGGAGATGTCGACGCCTGTCAAATTGAGCCTACTTCTATAACCAAACATTTTAAGGAGATGGTCCCAATGGGTGTTTAATACTACTTAACAGTCCGCATAAATCTCTAATCCATAGATAATATTCGGCAATATGTTATAATCTTAGAGATAGCCAATTCGTCTTTAAATATATTCAATCCAAGAATCTGAGCTAACTAGGTCAAGGCATTTCTAAATGCGTATTGTATTTTCTACAAAGTACTACAAATTAACTCTGATAGCTTACCATTTTTCACGTAACAATAGCAACAAAACGAAGTATAAGTTCAGAGCTATTTTAAGATGTAAGTTTAAAATGAGTGGTGCTGAGTGAAACGATCGAGTTAAAGTAAATCTAAAAGTGCAGCTTACACAAACATTTAATGCGTAAGGCAATTCACCGGAGCACGTAGGGATACCACATCTGATTATAGTGTACGCACAGTGTTAGTATACATTTGTGAGGTTGGTACACGCTGTACCCGTGCAGTGGCGGTCTTATCTCACCATTAGAGTTATTACGGGCCGGTATCTCGCCCATCGCACCGCTTCGATTGTTTCTGAACGCGCCACAAAGCCGCGCGCTACCACCCGAATTGACCACTGTTTATTTACACGACGATCTCTTATTTTATAGAAGTACTCTTGTGGTTTATAATATTCGATATATTCTATACGTGGACGTCGATCTTTGACTTATGAACGTTTTATCTTTTTTTGACCAGAAGATTAGCATAACCGTCACCTTGAGTAGTTTCAATGATATTTAGGTATATCGCAATTGACTACTGTTTTGTACACGACGATCTCATATTTTTATACAAGCGCTCTTTCGGTTAATAATATTCAGTATATTCGGTAGATAAACGTCGATGTACGTGTTAAGAACATGTTATCTTTTTCTGAGCAGAAGATTAGCATAAGAGTCACCTTGAATTGTTTCAATAACACTAATATCTTTATATACAACTCGCCGTTTTATTGTCATTATCATCTAATCTATGGAGGAGTTTATTGTAGTACTAACAACCGTGTATCAGATATTTATAGCGTCAGAAAGTGACTGGTTATTTGGTTTTCTTAGTAATCATGTCAAATTACTATGTAATTCTTGTTAAACATCATATGAGTTTAAATTAACGGTTGGTTGATTTCATGTTTATTTTATACAATGTATGTGCAATTTTGTCTAGATCTGAGCACAGGATAGATTGCATTAAAACGTGCTTTAATCATGTTTAAATTGTAAGTTGATGTCTTAATTGTGATAATTGTAGTTTAGGCTAATAATATGGTTGAAACGACGTTATTAGATGTAAGTTGACGGTAAGACATCTCCAATATTTCAAGTTCTTGTTGTGAATTATCACTTGCTTTAATAGAGAAGGATACATGCAATTATTTTCCTTAATGTTCTGAAAGATGTGTGAAGATTACTAATCTGCACTAGGCTAGCGTTGTGGACTATGATCCAACTCTTTGTATTGTATTCTAAGAGAAGACCAGTGCCCAACATTGGGACATTGATAATGATAGGTAAGATAAACTAGACTGCAACTGAGTAATTGAATCGAAGCAAATGACGTTCAGCTTTACTAAGGGCAACGGTACAGATAGCATCGGATGATTGCCGCCCACGCACCGCTTTGCGATCGCTCGCTTCTGCCTTGTCACTTATCATTAGGGAGTGAATCTGTTTGTCTCTAATAGTAGTTGTATATGTAATGGACTGTATATAAATTGCATTTTTTTATTTAACTAGAGTTTCTAGATCGTTTGATGTTTATGAAATGGATGTAGCAATCGAGTATGCGATCTACCTGATGGTAGGTTGTCACTGTCGCTCAGGGAAACAGATTAAACAGATCGCAATTATCGCAAATAACAAAGACGTGTTTTCTTAATATAAATAAGCCGAAAAACACATTTTTTTGTTCAACGAAGAACTTAATAACCATGCTCCTCAAGTTTCGTTTTATATAATCTAATTAATTCCTTTTGTTTTGCTGTCTTTGTGTCTAAAATCTATTATAACTACTTTTTGTATGTTATCTTCTACAATCCTTGTGTCTTCATTGTGATACACCGTTGCATCTTCAATTGCGAACAATAGATTGTCAAACCGTTAAACATTGTACAAACAATGAGACCACCAAAACGGTGACATATCGCTGCGTAGTGTCCTTGGTAACATCTATTCAATTAGTGCAGGCGACGATCGGAACCGGGACGTACTCGTATCCGTGCGAGTACTGCCGCCTTTGCGTGGGAACACCTTACATCCTTCCCTTTCCACACCATGAACAAAGCATGACTATTAGGGAGCTCTTCATTGGCCCTAAATAACATTTAAATATTTTTGAACATTTAACCCAGAAATTAGATAAAAAGAAAGAAAACAGATATACTTATGTATAGTCTATGCTAAAGTGATAATCTGAGACACAGACACATTTCGTGTCGTGGTATCATTTCATACAAGTAAAGTGAAATAGGGCTCAATGAAGAGTAAGTGATATGATTATAAATACCTTAGTACATTTTACAATATAAAATGTTAGTTAATTTTATAACATGACAGGTAAAGTGTGAAAGCCCACAATCCGAGGTTTGAATAATCCTGGCACGCTATGTTGGGGCAGGTCAGGTATTCGTATGGCTTCATGTTGATTGTAGGTGTAACTTTATGATCGCACGCTTCTGCGCGCTACTATTGTTCTAATGGGCTCAGGCCCTCCGCTGGCGTCTCTTGTACTAACACCCGTCTTGTTACTCGCCGACTCGAGGTCATGCGTTCAACTTGATCTCCCGATTCTCCACGCGTTTGTGGGAATTGTGCGGACGATAATTTAACCGATTTTTTTATGTCCATTGTTATTTACAGCCTTCGATTGTTTATATCGCAAAGTTTGCTCCAATTGGCACATTAATTCCAATATTTCCATTTGTAAGTGTACAAATAAACTGACTATTCGACACTCTTTGCTGTCGAGGCTGTGTAGGCTAATCGTGAATTGACTATCGCTGTCAATTAATCTCGAGCAGCTTCGCTGTGACTTTTGACGTGCCGTCTTTATTCCGTGTTGGTGTGACGAGGTACTGCAATATTTTACACATGATTAGAGCCGCGCGCACCGGCACTGTATGGCTAAGCAAATTGCGCCGAACGCGACGCGAAGTCACGATCTGAACTTCGCGGGAACCCGGGAGAATTTCTAGAGAATTCCAACGTAAATGCTACAACAGATATTAATGGCGGTATCGCCGCTTATACCGGTTTGCATTTAGCTACATCTTTAATCGAGTCTATTTTTTTCATTGAATAGATCATTATATTTATACTTAAAAAACATTACTAAAATTGCTTTTGATTTAAATGAATCACTCCGGTAGCGAGTGATTAGATCTTTCCCAAGGATGTCAGTTATTTCGTCTTGGCATACCTGCATGTCGGGACTTATCAGCTTGTACTTTATTTAAATTAGACATCGCTCCTAGGCTAATTATATCGCGTAACGGATAAGGAAGCCGCGGGGCTGCTATCTTGTCATCGACGAGTGCTGCTACCGAGAACATAATTATTTAAAAAATATTTCTTTCGTTACGGAACATTCGTCGTAGATGTATTACAAAATTAATTAATAAAATATTAAAGCTTATTTACATATTAAACGTTAAATTGTATAAATAAATATTAGTAAATGATATTTTTGTTACTGTAGTTGTAAAGAAAGTTAAAAGTAAAGACTGCGGTACAACTATAAATACGTATTCGCGTTTTCGCGTAACTATCCGTACCTATAACATTTTTTAGGTGGGTGTGTTAAAAAAAAAAATTAATGGTAGTGGCAATGTTTCTGGGTAAATATCGAAGCGTAACGAGCAACCTAGCAGTTTATTAAATGCATCGGTTCGGTTGTTATTACACATGAGGTTTTCCGTTCATTTCGCACCCTAAATGTGAACGCCTTAATTAGGTATGGTTGGGATCTGTATAATGTAGATAGTGATCGCAGGTATGGTAATGGTTCGCCTAATTCTGAGTCACGGCCGGCTCGGCGCCAAAGCGGCTCGTCTTGTCCTCCACCCGGAACGATTCAATCCTGAGGAAAAAATAAACATTACCTTTCGTTTTAAAATAGTTGAAAGGTAGGAGAACTATAGTTCGATGGGGGAAGTACCACCGCCGCCCTCATAATCCGCCGTAAAGCAATAATTGTGTTTCGGTTCGAGAGGTGCGGTTGCCGACTACACTTTAAGGCGAGGTGACCATCTCAGTCCTCTAGAGTAGCAACGCATTTACGTTCGAGATCATATAGGATTTCGGTCATGTTTGTGGTCATACGTCGATGTCTATGGGATGTG